>OY751317.1:16755677-16982461 GCA_963564615.1 Rhorus exstirpatorius | reverse complement strand
TTTCCCGTGCCGCGAATCGTTCGGTCGTGTCACGTACACACGCGGTTCGGCGAATAATTTTACGAGAGCGAATCGAATTCCGAAATGGCAGCTTGCAATGACAATTTTAGAATTCATCCTCCGGCAACTCCTCGTGTGCTTGCCTATTTACATACATATGTATATCACGAGGAATTTAAAATTTGCTTCGGAGCATGAAATTTGAAGCAATTTTGACGTCGAACTACGATTTTAGAAAGAAATTTTAGAAGTTATCTTGATAAGATTTTTAGAATGTCCTTTGAACGGTGTTTCGCAAAGAATTTTATTGAATATTTTAGAAAAAAAAAAACTTTATGACAAATTTCAACTCAATTTTAGAAAGAATTTTAGAAATTACCTTGCAAAGTGTTTCAGAAAGAATTTCAGAAGATATTTGTAAAAAAAAAAATGTAATGAAATTACCCGTAAGGCGAATTTCATAAATTATTCTAGAAAGGATTTTAGAGCTGGTTTTAGAAAGAATTTTAGGAACTCGTTTTTATAGAGTATTTCAGAGAGTATTTTGATATATCTTTAAAAATCTCGTGTTTGGTCTGGAATTCGTTCTTGAAATATAATCGAAGCGCGCAGTTCGTTGCTGAATTACGTTTCGAATGGATTTTAGGAGCTAAAAAGAAATTTTCTAAAAATAATGTAATTTTTATGCCGTCAATTTCGTGTAATTTTCCGAGATATTTTCGATGCATTGTATTATTTGATGAATTACATTTCCAATGGACTTTAGGAACTAAAACGAAATTTTCTAAAAATAATGTCATTTGATGCCGTCGATGTCGTGTAATTTTCCGAGATATTTTCGATGCATTGTATTTCTTCAAAAACTCGCTGCTCTCTCGGAAGATTCGTTTTTTTTTTTAAGATCGAAACAAATTGTTTGGTTATAATTGCGTTTTAGAAAATATTTTAGATATTCCAATTCCTTTGAATCTATGACAACGTTGATGAAGCTAAAATGGTAATTAAAGAATCCAGGGACAGTGCATTATGTTTCTTGAAACATCGATGGCTTCTGGAAATGTCTCTTTTAGAAAGAATTCGAAACGTCATGAAGTATCGATGAAACCAAAATTGATGGGTTTTCGGAGTATTGCGGGGGAAAATAAATTCGAAAGAAAATTTAAAATCGGATTCTTAGATACGAGCGGTTTATGAAGAAAAAATAATAATTATTATAATAATAGAAGCCTGTAACAAATTTGGTAAAATTTTTTTATTTTTATCGCCAGATGACCCCATCGCACTCTCTCATCCATAGTCTCGATCAATTTTTAAGATCAAATTAAATTGTAATTTGATCCAGAAAAACTATTTTTTTTTCCGAATCAACAATATCATGAACTGGACGTTGATCTTTCAACGGTATTAATTGACAATTTTTTTTTTTTTTTTCATTATCGTCACAGCGGCCTCAATTTCCAGGATCTCATGGCAAAACAGGGAGTCATTGACTCTCCACCCAAACCACCGTTCATCATGGGCTCCGAGTGCTCCGGTGACATCGAAGCGATTGGCGAGGGAGTCGAAAATTTCAAAGTAAGTAATGTAAAGTTAACTCGAGATATATCAAAGCATTTATTAAAATACGAAAAAAAAATATATACATGAATAATAAAAACCAAATAATAAATTTATGCGAATAAATTTTTAATTAAATCTGTAATTAAAAAAACTAATATAGTGATTTTTCTGAAAGAAAAAAAAAAAATTAAATACCCCATTGAATTTACGATCTCCATTTTTCGTGAAAACTTTCTTACTCGAGAAACCAAATTATCGAATGCTAATTTCCCATCACGTGGTGTGTCCTCCAAGAACACTTGGACGAAAGATCGTCAACACCCTGTCGAGTTCTCCGCTACTCTTTCCTCTCGTTCTTTCAGATCCCCTCGACTCATAAGCCCCCGACGAAATTACATTTTCTCGCCGAGAGTACTTTACCACTCCCCGCCCCACCACTTCGATGAAAATTAAGGGAAACATCCGGAAACTTTTTTCTCTCTTGTCAGTTTCGTCACTTTTTTTTTTGATTCTTTCTTTTTATTTTCCTCCGAGACTGGAAATAGACAGCAAAAAATAAATTCAACGATTTCTCATAATAAACCAGCTGTTGATTTAAAAAAAAAAAAATCTTCTATTTTTTTTTCAAAAAATGAAATTGTCGTTGATTAAATATAAATAGTTAATTCACGAATTTCGTTGATTTTTTTTTTATATCGAGCGGATTAATTTATTAAAACAAAAATGAGTTGGTGATTTGTCATTTAATTTAATGTAATTCATTATCAATTGAATCAAGGAAGTTGGTCAAAGTTGTTCAACGAAAAATGTGATGTTAATGATTGGTTGGAAAAAAAAAATCGTCATTTCGTTTTCGTCTGTCTTTTTTTTTCCCGTCCCTGTCGAGATTTTGCGAGAAATTGAGTCGACCCTTGGTAGGAACACCTGTAAGGAAGCGTCGTGTGTCCTCGGGCATATTCGCGATTCGACCCCCGCGAGTGTACGGATGAGTCTCAGGGTCGTGGCCACCGAGATAGTACACGTGTAAACGACCTGGTCGTCAGGGTTGTTGAACCGACTACCCCCTAGAGAGGGGACAGCGCGAGGGTCGCAAGGCTGAAGGGCTTTCGTTTTTTACGACTCCGTTCGCTGGCTCAACTCGTCTTTTTTCCCCGACCCCCCTCTCCTCCAGCTCTCCATTCATTTTTTTTTCTCGAAATTTCCGGAACAAACATTCGTGAATATATTTACGTAGAACATTTTAACATATTTTTTGCTCGTCCACGAAGAAAGTCGAGAATTTGATTTTTTTTTTGAATAATTTTTTTTTTCCCATCATGCTTTTCGCATATTTGGAAAGAAAAAAAAAAAAAAAAAAAAACGAAATTCTGAGCATTGTAAAATTCAGAAATTTTTGGGAGTCACAAATTTTTGAACAAATGCAGAAAAACTAATCGCTTTTATTCGCTGATTTAAAAAAATTTTTTTTTTAATCAGCTTTATTTTCCAAACAAGATAGGAAAAAAAAAAATTACTTCATAGATCAATGATTCGTTGTTTGTAAACGTGGTGTTTTTTTTTTTTTTTTTTTTTTCTGTCTCAGGTGGGTGATCGAGTTGTCGCTTTGCCGGACCACAAAGCCTGGTCGGAGCTCGTCGCGGTTCCGGCAACCTCGGTTTTCGCACTTCCGGACGGTATGAGTTACTTGGATGCCGTAGCGATCACCATGAATTACACCGTCGCCTATATCCTACTGTTCGAGCTTGCCTGTGTCAAGCCCGGCAAGAGTATTCTGCTTCACAGCGCTGGAGGTGGTGTGGTACGTATTTATATTTTCGTATGCGTTGAAATTGTACGCAATTGATTGTAATACATGTCGTGTTATCAGCAATTGACATATGCCATTAAAGAAATCGTCAATGACGATATAGCGATGAATGGAAATGAATATTTATGTAATTTAAATTTGTTCGAATTGAGGATTAATGGAATTGAAATTGGGGAGGAAATTAAAAGTTTATGGAATTGCAATTGAGAAAAGTGAAAATTCATGGAATTTCAATCGATGAAATTCAATGTTCATGAAATTATATTCGTTTCGATCGAAAATTAATCGAATTGACAATTTGTGAAATTGACAATTGATGACAATGACGATTCATGGAATTAATAATCGATATAATTGAATATTAATCGTACTGTAAATTGATGGAATTGATAGTTTATGGGATTAAATGTTGATTTAATTGACAATTGATGAAAATGGCAATTGGTGGAATTGACAGTTGATGAAATTGACAAATGGTGGCGTTGACAGTTGATGTAACCGGAAACTTTCTAGAGTGGAAAATTTGTGGAACTGACCATTTTTGGAATTGACAATTTATTGAATTGACAGTTTGAGGAATTGGCAGTGGATAGAATTGAAATTTGATGGAATTGACAATTGATGGAAATGACAGTTGGTAGAATTGAAATTTTATGGAATTGACAATTTATGGAATTGACAGTTGGTAGAATTGACAGTTGATGGAATTGACAAATGGTGGCGTTGACAGTTGATGTAACCGGAAACTTTCTAGGGTGGAAAATTGGTGGAACTGACAATTTGTGGAATTGACAATTGATGGAATTGATAATTTATTGAATTGGAAGTTGATGGAATTGAGAAATGATAGAGTTGGAAATTGGTGGATTTGACACTTTATGAAATTGAAAATTTATGGAACTGACAATTACTGTGACTGGAAATTGATGGAATTGACAGTCGGTGAAATTGACAATTGCTAGAACTGTCAATTGATGGAATTGGCAATTTATGAAATTTCCTATTGATGAAATTGCCAATGTATGGAACTGTAAATTAATGGAGAATTGCCAATTTATGGAACTGTCAATTAATGGAGAATTGCCAATTTATGGAACTGTCAATTAATGAAATTGCAATTGATGAGATTGATAATTGATGTAATTGAAAATCGATTGAGATTTGAAAATTAAGGATTGCGCATTGAGTGTGTAATTGAAAATTATCGTAATTGTAATTATAATGAAGTAGCTGCTGCTGACTATACATTATTTCCGTTTGTAGTAATCAAAATCGTAATTATAGAAATTTTCGCGTGTAACGAACTCGACGCGAAATTGCAGTTGTATATTACATGAATCGTCGTTGCAATTCAATGGCGAACGAGTATTTTAACGAAAATTACATTCGATGGAATCGTTGGTCGTCCCAATCAGAGTCTTTATGGCGTAATCAAGATTTTAGGAATTCCATCATCATCGTCGTCGATGATGATGATGGATGATTATGGAATTGCGCTTGTCTTAATCGACGTTAAATTAATTTAAGCTTGCGGGAATCGTCGTTAATGGAATTACAGTTTGCGGAATTGTCGTGGAATTTTCTTTTTCCATTTTCACGGTCTATAAGTTCTTTTTTTTTTTTTACACATTCCTCGTCCGGTATTTACTCTCGCACGATATATATAAGGATACGGATGAGTGAAAATTAGAGAGAGAGAGAGAGAGAGAGAGAGAGAGAAGAGTTGAAAGGGCGATGTCAATTGTCAGGGATTCGAACTATGCGAACGAGAACGAGTGACCCGTCACATAGCGGGCCTTCGTGTGCCTGTTGAAGGAGCAGAAAACGAGGGGCGGGGGGGGGGGGGGGAGCTCAATGACGAATACACACAGGCTCTCTCGTTTCACCGCATGCCGGTCCTTAATTATCCAATGAAACTTAACGAGACGCGTCTAAGGGCACAAAAATCCCACGACAACTAGAGACAGACACACGCATACGCGTATTATACATTCACTATGCGGGGAAAAAAAAAACCTTTTGAATCGCCACCAAATGTCCATTGAGAAGAAAAAAAAAATTCTTTCGCGATAACCGATGAAGAAAAAAAAAAAAAAACACCGGAATCCCTCCAAGTCACAGAGATTATTCACATTTCAGTGGAAATGAAAGGATCTAAGAAATAAAATAAAAAAAAAAAAAAAAGGAAAGTTGAAACTTGCGCAAATTGCTTCCTCCAAATTTTCCATAATGCTCAACGGCTCCCTCTACGAGGAAAATTACATTTGGAAATTTGGAGGAAATAATTTGCAAGTTTCAACTTGCAGCTTTTTCCCTCCTTTCCGTGATGCGTAGTTTTTTTTTTTTTTAATTTTTCTTCGGATTTATGCTGCTAAAAAATTTTCCAAATATTCAATCTTTCATAAGATAAATTACATTTTTTTTTTTCTACGTATCAGCCGGATCTCTTTTGAAATTTGGGGAAATTAGAGCTGTGAGAAATGTTTTTTTTTTTTTTGCAAAAAATTCAAAATTTTTATTCATAAAAAAAATAAAAAAAAAATATATATTCTTCACGATAACTCAAAATGTTACGAAAGTTAGAGCTATCACGGATATTTTTTTGTTTGTAAAATTTTAAAATTTCGCAAAACTTGGACTCCTTGGAGCAATTTTAACCAAAATTGCGAACGAGCAATTTAAAAAAAAAAAAAAAAAAAACGACTATTTTGTTACGGAAAAAAATTTTTTTGAACAAAAAGTCACAGCGTACATTTTTTTTCACGATTATCCGCAAGTCTCGAAGCCATTTTAAATGAAATTAAAAAAAAAAAAATTTCTATTTTTTCCCCAAATTGTCCACGAAATTTACTCAAATTTTCAAGTCCCGTTGTATTTTTAATTCAAATTTTCAATAAATAAATTGAATTGTTAATAATTTTTCAAAATTCGTTAGGTGAATTTTTCCGATCCGAAATTTTAAGCAAATTTCTTTTCGCCCCCGTGACAATTTGCGCGACGAGCAAGAATTTTTTCGTGGCTTGAGTTTCGTAGGTTCAGCTCTGAAAGAGCCGGCATCCGCCCAAGATTCGGCCTCTCGACCGATCAATACTGTTCAACAGGTTACTACTACGAGTCCTCCCCACCCTTCCCCTCATGTCCCGGCGAGGATGTCTCGCTCAGTCACACAGAGGAAGTTGGGGAAAATGAAAAATAAAAAAAAAAAGTCATCCCTTAGCCCTGCGTCGACTGGGGAATCCGGATTGAGTTTAGGGGATGCTGGGGGGGAGGAATCGACACTAGCGCCACGAAGCGAAAGGCTTTTTCATGCCAAGGACTCGTTGCCTGGCAACTCTCGCAATTCCACCTACGCGGACACACCCCGTGCTCTTTCAACCCCGGTATATAGATCGTCCCGCTGATCATTTCCGTCTGTCAGCGGGAATGGGATAACCTGTTTAGGACGCTGCAAAGAAAAAAAAAAAAAAAACTATGATCTTTAGGATTTTTTTTTTTCCATCAAGAGAAAGTAAAGTACTTTCCAAAATTTTAATTTTTTTCAGGGTGATTTATTTCACGTTTGAACGATAGAAAAGAATTTTTTTTTTATAAAAAAAAAAAAATCTCTCGGTCATTATATTATTTATGAATAATCGTCGTGGCTCACCGTTCGAAGTTGTAAATTTGTGTGAAATTCGGATCCTTCGATTCTCGCCTGAAAAAAAAAAAAAAAACAATTATATTCTTAATTTTCGTATAATTTTATTTGTCGATGAACTGAGAGAACCAAAAAAAAAACAAAAAAAAAGTAACGTTTTTTTGACAATGAAATTTTGATTTGTTTGTGCATAAAAAATAAAGTTTCAAATTGAAACTTGCACGTTGTTTCCTTTCGAAATTTTTTGAAGCTCTTTCTTTTTTCCTCGCTCACGAAGCGGAGCAAGCGAGTATTTTCAATTTTGGCTTTCTCATAGAGGAATCTTCATGAACGAGATGAAGAAAAAAGGTTTGTTGAATTTCGAAAATTACGAGCAAGCAGTGTGCAAGTTTCAATTTGCAACTTTTTTTCTTCTTTCAATTATGCTTATAAAAGTATTCTCGTGTATTCCCCGTTTGTGCAGAAATCTTCAGCTGGATATCTGAAAATGTGGCGAATGTAGAATTTTTATGTACATAAATTTTTCGTAATACTCAAAGTTTCATAAAATATGAACCG
The DNA here is from genome assembly GCA_963564615.1 of Rhorus exstirpatorius. Taxonomy (NCBI): domain Eukaryota; kingdom Metazoa; phylum Arthropoda; class Insecta; order Hymenoptera; family Ichneumonidae; genus Rhorus; species Rhorus exstirpatorius. The sequence continues at coordinate 16,974,899 of OY751317.1, read as the reverse complement.
CTTCATCGATTCTTGATAAATTCAAATCATCCTTCAATTTTAAATTCCATAAAATCCGAAATTTCGTCGAGTCCGATCGAAGAGTTCGATTTGAGTGATGAAAAAAAAAAAAAAAAAATTTAATACATCTCAAAATTTGGGGAAGTCGAAGCAATTACATTTTTCAGAAAATTGAAAACTAACTGACGTTCAATGATGATCCATTGATACGAAGAAAAAAAAAAAATTTAGCACGATATTTAAAAATTTACAGAAGTTAAAAAGAGTATACTCATTTTTCCAAAAATGGAAAATTTCATAAAATCTGAACACTTCCGTCGATTTTTGCCAAATTCAATACCATAATCGTCCTTTAAATGATAATCTATTTATATAAAAAAAAAAAATTAGCAGGATATTGCAACATTGTCGGAAGTTGGAGCGAGTACGACTTTTTTTTTTTAATTGAAAATGGCATAAAATCTGAGTCACTGGATGAATTTGTATAAAAATTACAGCAAATAAAGGGGATATGATGCTATACTTCAGTGCCGAATTGCAATGGTGTAGTTCATCCGGTTATCGAATTACAGACGATTCAATTTTGCATAGTGGTTACATAAACGCACACAAATATTCGGACATTTTTTTTCTAAATGTGATTTCTCAACGTTTTGGCATATTTTAAATACATTGGACATTGAAAACTTGAAAAAAAAAACCATCAAAAAAAGAATGAAGAAACAAAATTGATAAAAATTGAATTTAATTGGACATGAAAAATTCATAATAAATAAAAAAAAATTATTTTATTTTATTTTTTATTAAAAATAACATAAAATCTGAGTGACTCTATGAATTTATAGAAAAATTACAGTAAATGAAGGGGTTATGACGTTTTACTTGACTGTTAAATTGCAGCGCTGTAGCTCAGCCGGTTATCGATTTGTAGACGATTCAATTTTTTAATAGTGACACGCACACGTCCGGACATTTTTTCTAAATGTTATTTCTCGACGTTTTTGGCACATTTTGATAACATTGGCACTGAAAACTAAACAAAAAAACATCACCAAATCAAAGCTTCCTCCATGAGGAAGAAAAACTGCACAAAATAATTTTTTTTGTAAATATTTTTAGCTCTTTTGGGATGGCTGGTAATTTTGTAACTAAAAGCCCCAGATAAGGACGATAATTTTTTCGAAGGTCGAATAATTTTTGCTCTATCTTCCTCGCGAATCGGAAGAAAAAAAAATAAAAAGGTTTTAAAAAGTAATTTAGTGCAAAAAAAAATACGTTTAAATTTATCTTGTTTTTTTTTGATAAACAAAATTTCTATTTGAAATCGAGTTCACACGTTAGAATTTTCATAAATTCATCGATAATTTCGATTATTTTGGAATTTCATGTACTACGGATTTTTTGGAGAGTACATTTGGCCAAAAGTTGGATTAAAACAAAATTGTTTCCAATCGTAAATTATACAAATGACTGAAGCTCCGACGTAAATTTAATTTTAAACAGATACAAATTTTTGGTTAAGTAAAATTTCGACTCGCAAACATTTTTCTTGTCTATGCACGGTTCAATTTATTTTGGAATTTTTTTTATATACAGTTTTCGTTATTCAAAGTTATTTATTTATTTTTTTTTTCATCAACCAGTTCCTCACTCGAAATATTAAAAATATTAATTCCTGGAGTAGATTGTCAATATCAACGAAACATTTCTTCAATGAAATGGCAATTTCACAATTTTTATCTTTCCATGAACAAATACGTGGGAATTTCCATCCAATTCTCGCTGATCGATCACACACTATTCTCTCTCTCTCTCTCTTTCTCTTTCTCTCTCTCTCTCTCAGCCTCCGACCGCGCCCGTCTGAGCTCTCTCGGCTTTTCTACCATCCTCGACTCGCCACGTGGCGTTTTTCAAACATTTTGACGGAAAGAAAAAAATTTTCGAACTTTGAAAGAATAAGAAAAAAAAAAAAACTGCAAGGCCTTAAAGTATTTAATTTTGAAAAAAAATCGAATTCCCCTTCTCATCATTTTATATTATTTTTCTTTGGTTCTGTAATTTATGAAACTTTATCTTCGGTGAAAACAGAAACTTTTTTTTTCTGTGAACAAATATCACTGATGTTTTGACAATGTATGTGGAAGCTTCAAACAAGATTTTGAGCAAAAGTTGGGCTCTTTCGGTTGAATACTTTCCAAGTTATAGCGTTTTTTTCTGATTTTGAAACACTATTCTTCGAAATGCTCCTTGCGCTACAACTTCTATCGCAGCAAGCCGAAATTTATTTTCAGTACAGATACCAGTATAGACTAACTTTTGTAGGAAGCGATTTTCAATCCGACCTTTCTAAGATAAAAAAAACATCCCCCTTAAGGTGATAAGATAAAAAAATCCCCCTCAAGGGGGTAAGGGGGATGTTTTTTTTTATCTTAGAAAGGTCGGATTGAAATTCGCTTCCTACAAAAGTTAGTCCATACTGGTATCTGTACTGAAAATAAATTTCAGCTTGCTGCGATAGAAGTTGTGGCGCAAGGAGCATTTCGAAGAATAGTGTTTCTAAATCAGAAAAAAACGCTATAACTTGGAAAGTATTCAACCGAAAGAGCCCAACTTTTGCTCAAAATCTTGTTTGAAGCTTCCGCATACATTGTCAAAACATGAGTGATATTTGTTCACGGAAAAAAAAAGTTTCGGTGAAATTATTTTTGATCATTTTTGACCGAAATTTCACCGAAGTCCCCCCTTAAATTTTGTGAGTGAGAAAAAAATATATCAACACGTTTTTTTTCTCAAAGTATTTATATTTTTTTCTCAGTTGATACATATTCAAGTCCAATTTGATTTCGAATCTTTCTATCTCTCTCTTTTTTTCCAAATTTTTCGTTTAAAATTGAACAGAGTTCGATCGAGGACGAGATGTGCTGGGCAAAAGGGCTCGAGAAAATATTTTATAAGCTCTTCTTGGAAATAATGAATGACCACTTGTGTTGAAAATCTCGCTGGGTTATTGCATTCCACGTGTTTTTTTTTTAACCTTCTCTCTCGCTCTCTTCCTCTGTCTCCCCTTAACATTATTTTTTTTTTTAAAAGCTCGTCAAAGACCACACAGACTCGTCTGTCCTGTCTCGTGCGCATATCAAAGAGCCTTTATGAACGAAGAACCGTCATTCGTGTTTCGTATCCGCTGCGAAAATGTATTTTTTTTTTGCCTCATTCACCACCAATCGGTGGAACAAATATTTCTAAATATATAAAAAACAAACCATTATTTGTACATAAAAAAATCAATTTGTCAGAAAGAATATTTTCTGAAGAATGGTCGAGTGGAATGAAAAAAAATTTCAAAATCGATAATTCTTTCGACCTGCCACGACACTCTTACAAGATGACAAATTTTCTAATTCAATTTTTTTTTTCTCCAAAGACTCTCTACAATCGCGAAAAGTCCAAACTTGCACATTACTCTTTGCATTATTATTATATTTTGTGCTCGATTAAGAGGCGTAAAAAAAATCCTTTTCTCAGAGAACACACTTTTCCCTAAAACTTCATTTTTTTCCAATATTATATTATTATTATTGCTATTATATATTTTTATTATTGCTATTTTAGTTTGTTACTTTAATTCAGGATTTTTTTTCTTCGAGTAAAAATATCGATAATTCATTTTTTACAAGCTTTAGTTTTGCAAAAAAAAAAAATTACCATCAATCGTACGTGATGAAGAAAAATCCACTTTTTCTTCGTCATTTTTTTTCTCTCAATAATGATTTTTGGGATCTGAAAAAAAATTTACAAGAATTTCGCAATTTTTCATATTCACTATAAGGAAGCTATCGGCATGTGAAAAAAAAAAAAATAAAAAAATAAATAAATTCACGAAATCTCAAAGTTAATATGTCATTGAAACGGTGATCCTGAATTTTTTATTTTCCTCGTTGCAGGGTCAGGCAGTCGTTCAATTGGCAAAGACGATCGGGGACGTCACGATTTTTGGCGTTTGCAGCAAATCGAAACACGAGGCGCTCAAGGCAGCCGGTACGATCGATTATCTTCTCGAGCGTGGCAGCGACTACAGCAGCGAAGTCAGAAAGTAAGAATTCATAAAAAAAAAAATTATATATATATATATATATATATATACATACAATTAATATCTACAATTTAGCTCGAGTAAATAAGATCATCGAATTTATTATTGATTTTTCAATAAATTAACGAATTACTTATCTCTTGGTACGATAATTGTCAAAAATACCATATTGGGAGTTTGAATGAAATTTTATTATTTCATAATCTGGTAGTTTAGGAAAAAAATATTTAGTACGTATTTTTTTATTTTTTTTATTTGAATAAAAATTGCCGTTAATATAACAAATTGAAAACTATAACATTATGACGTCACACATGTTACGGTATATCTATATATATATATATAAAAATCCGTGAAATTAAATTGCCTATAACATGTGCATCTGTCATTTTTAACGAAAAATAAACAAATACGTCCTCATTATTTTTACTCAGTCTACATTATGCGCCCTAATGATTGAAAAAAAAAATTCATTCAAACTCCCAATTGAAGCATATATTTTAATAATAATGTGTTAATAAGGAATAAATGAGGATGTTCATCGGTGAATTTTTTATTTCCAAAGAGTATCCGCGGAGGGCGTTGACATTGTTCTCGATTGTGTGGGTGGCGAGGAGTACGTCAGAGGATTGGCCCTGCTGAAACCCATGGGAAAATATATTCTCTATGGCTCGAGCAATGTCGTGACCGGTGAAGCGAGAAGATTATTCTCCGCTATTCGAAATGTAAGTAAAAAAAAAAAAAAAATAATTTTTCTCAGCTTTAAATGAGGAAAATAACTTGAAAATTAGAAGTTTGGGCATTGCTTCCTCATTATTTTGTCTCACTCGCAAAGATCACTCTGTGAGCAATTGGGTTATTCAATTTTGGCTATATCATGGAGGAATAGATCTCATAGATCACTTTGTGAGTGAGATAAAATAATGAGGAAGCAATCTGCAAACTTTAATTTAATTTAATTTAATTTGTACGCTTTTTTCTTCTTCATTGTCACCTACCACTGTTAAGTTAAAACGTTTTGTGGCCTGATAGCCACGAATTTGCGAAAGTTGAAGCATGCTCATGGCTTTTCGAAAATTTAAAAATTTGATAAAATTTTAAACCCTTGAGGAAATTCTTGCCAAATTCAATTTTAATCATTCTTGTCCCACAGACTGTGTAAAAAATTTCGGCTCGATAGCGTCAAATTTGCGAAAGTTGAAGCGCGTGCATACATTTTTAGAAAATTTCAAAATTTTCTAAATTCTTAAACCCCCCGAGGAATTTTTGCCAAATACAATTTCAATCATTTCTGTCTTACGGACCATTTATGTAAAAATTTTAGGCTCGATAGCGTCAAATTTGCGAAAGTTAAAGCGCGCGCATACATTTTTAGAAAATTTTGAAATTTTCTAAACTCTTGAACCCCCCAGGAATTCTTGCCAAATTCAATTTAAATAATTTTTGTCTTATGGACCATTTATGTAAAAATTTTAGGCTCGATAGCGTCAAATTTGCGAAAGTTAAAGCGCGCGCATACATTTTTAGAAAATTTTGAAATTTTCTAAACTCTTGAACCCCCCAGGAATTCTTGCCAAATTCAATTTAAATAATTTTTGTCTTATGGACCATTTATGTAAAAATTTTGGGCTCGATAGCGTCAAATATGCGAAAGTTAAAGCGCGCGCATACATTTTTAGAAAATTTTGAAATTTTCTAAACTCTTGAACCCCCCAGGAATTCTTGCCAAATTCAATTTAAATAATTTTTGTCTTATGGACCATTTATGTAAAAATTTTGGGCTCGATAGCGTCAAATATGCGAAAGTTAAAGCGCGCGCATACATTTTTAGAAAATTTTGAAATTTTCTAAACTCTTGAACCCCCCAGGAATTCTTGCCAAATTCAATTTCAATAATTTTTGTCTTATGGACCATTTATGTAAAAATTTTGGGCTCGATAGCGTCAAATATGCGAAAGTTAAAGCGCGTACCATACATTTTTCGAAAATTTTGAAATTTAATAAAATCCGAACCCTTGGGTAATTATTTCCGACTTCAATACGAATCATTCTTGTCCCACAGACTATTTATGTAAAAAATTTCGGCTCGATAGCGTCAAATTTGCGAAAGTTGAAGCGCGTGCATACATTTTTAGAAATTTGAAAATTTTCTAATTTCTTAAACCCCCCGAGGAATTTTTGCCAAATTCAATTTCAATCATTTCTGTCTTACGGACCATTTATGTAAAAATTTTGGGCTCGATAGCGTCAAATTTGCGAAAGTTAAAGTGCGCGCATACATTTTTAGAAAATTTCAAAATTTTCTAAACTCTTAAACCCCCCGAGGAATTCTTGCCAAGTTTAATTTCAATCATTTTTGTCTTACGGACCATTTATGTAAAAATTTTGGGCTCGATAGCGTCAAATATGCGAAAGTTAAAGCGCGCACCATAAATTTTTCGAAAATTTCAAAATTTAATAAAATCCGTACCCCTTGGGGAATTATATCCAACTTCGATACGAATCATTCTTGTCCCGCGGACTATATATGTAAAAAATTTCGGCTCGATAGAGTGTGAAATTTGCGAAAGTTAAAGGGCGCACATATAAAATTTTCGAAAATTCAAAAATTCGATAAAATCTGAATCTCTCGAGGAATTATTATCAAATTTCATACCAATCATTCTCGCTGTCCCAAACCATTCGTGTGAAAAGTTTCGGTTTGATATAGCGTGAAATTTACAAAAGTTTCTCGGTAAGAAAATCTCGATTTTTTTTTCTTTTTTTCACGAAAACTCTAAAAGCCAAACTGAAAAGAAATTCTCTACGAGGAAGCGAAAAAGCAAAAAAACATAAATTGACATTAAATGTTCTCAATATATAATAATATTCGGAACATAATCGTATCAATCAATTATTATATTTTTGTTTTATTTTATAATCGTTTTATTTGATTAAATGTGCCCCCCCCCTCCTTGTATGTCCCAATCGACAGTTGTGGTCGGTGGACAAAGTACCGCTGATGAAGCTTTTCGAGGACAATACGACGCTGTCGGGTCTGAATCTTCGTCGTTTGATGCATCAGCACGGTGCTCACGATTTCGTAAGAAAAATGATCAACGAGGTTTATCAATTGTGGAGCGACGGAAAGATAAAGCCGCAGATCGATTCCACGTGGGCCCTCGAGGATGTTCCCGAGGCGATGCAAAAGATGCACGATCGCAAGAACATCGGTAAGATCGTGCTCGATCCGAGCATGGAGCCAAAGCCAAAACCAATGACACCGGCCAAGGGCAAGGGCAAGGACAAGAAAGCGGTGAGCCAGGAGGACAAGAAAGCATCGAGCGTCGAGTCCGATGAGGGCGAGAAAAAGGAGCCCGAATTGACAAACGGAATGTCCGAGGAGAAATGTGAGAGCGGTACGTAAAAAAAAATTAAAAAAAAAAAAAATCATTCAAGAAATTTTTTTTATCGAAAAAAATTATTTTTTTTCATTAAAATATGGATATATATATGTATATAAATATGGTCAATTACACCAATTATATGGGTAAGTTGTATCGGTGAGTCGGAATTGGAAAAAAAAAAAAAATTACGCCATTCGCCAAAGTCCCTATCGAAAATACCATCCATGATTTTTTTTTTTTTTTTTCAATTTTTTTTTCATCCAGTAGTTTCGGCGAAATGGCGGTGGCTCGAAATTTTCGAAAACATCGATTTTTGAATTTAAAATATCCATTCCCAGTCGAGAGATAGAAAAAAAAAAAAAATGTTACGGTGTTTTTTCTTTGTAGAAAAGTTTGGTCTTTTCGAAAGGAAAAAAAAAATGTAGCGACTTTCTCCAAAGTCATAAAGACTACAAAATGTTAGTTAAAAGTTTTAAAATCGGTCTTTCTCTTCTTGCCGACGAATTTAGATTCGGGAAACTATTTTTTTTTTTTTTTTCGAAGAGCTGAGGTTTTTTTTCACATGAGAAACATCTTTTTTTGTTCTTGAGATGTGGAATGCGTGCAAAAAAAAATAAGTTTGCCGATAAAATACCGATTTAAAATTGACGTTTTGGGGAAAATGAGGACTAAAAAATAAAATATAAAGGGACATTAGGAATCAATAATTTATTATTTTAAAAGGATGTATCGGACGTATACCTTCCCGAACAAAAGTGACTTTCGTCAACGATATTGCATACTTTATAAGATAAAAATCGTGAAAAATTCAACCACAATAAAGACGAAAAGTCGATTACTTTTTAATAATAATAATGCCCAAAAGTTATCAATAAATTGTTGAAACGAAACATTGTTTAACAAATTTTTAGGGAATGTTTTTTTTTTGTCATGTAAAATGAATTCGTTGATTTTTCTGACTACGTATGAATTTTTTTCAAAATTTTCTTATCATTTTGAAATTTCGGTTTTTGGCAATTTGTATTTGGTTTTTGTATTTACGAAACTATTCGTTCAATGCCCTGGAAACTAAACGTTTTTACGATTTTTACGAAAACATATCCAAAATTCACGATTTTTCCTTCATTTTTCAAAATTATTTCAATTTCGAAAATTCGAAAATTTTCAGTCGCCATTTCTCCGAAACTAATGGATGAAAAAAATTGAAAAAAAAAAATTCATGGATGGTATGTTCGATAGGGACTTTCGAATGGCGAAATTAGTTTTTTTTCCCCCCTTTAAATTCCAACCTCCCGGTACAACTTGCGCACATGAGGCATTCCACATCAACATATGTTATAGTACTCTTTAAAACAATAATATTGATATGTATTAAATTTATGGTGGCATTGATAGGGGTGAAATTACAGGAAAATGCGATTTTGGCTTTTTTTTCCTCTCTCTGATTTTATAACATGGAAATAGTGTGTCGGAGCGAAAAATTGCTAAGAATCAATTTTGTTGTGTTTGTTGCAAGGATAACGAAAAAAAAAATTAGAAAGCAAGATTTTACATTTTTCATGGAAAAAAAAACTTATTTAAAAAATAAAAATCGATTTTTAGACGATTGTGACAGTTTAAAAAAATTTGAAATGTTTTTTTTTTTTAATTCCTCGAACTTTTTTCATAAGGAATACGTTCCCTTTCCAGATAGAGAAATTCAATCTAAAGGTTCAGCAAAAAAAGAAAATTGGAAAAAAATTTTATGTAAAATTTGAAATAAAAATGTTATATAATGCGAGTATATTTCTCAATATTTATTTACAAAATATTCGCAAATATATTAAGAAATATACCCTCATTATATAACATTTTTATTTCAAATTTTGCATAAAATTTTTTTTTCCAATTTTCTTTTTTTTTTGTTTTTTTTTTTTTGCTGAGCCTTTAGATTGGATTTCTCCATCTGGAAAGAGACGTATTCCTTTTGAAAAAAGTTCGAGGAATTAAAAAAAAAAATATTTCAAATTTTTTAAAACCGTCATAATCGTCCAAAATTCGATTTTTATTTTTTAAATTGGTTTTTTTCTATGAAAAATGTAAAATCTTGCCTTTAAAATTTTTTTTTCGTTATCCTTGCAACAAACACAAGAAAATTGATTCTTAGCAATTTTTCGCTCCGACACATTATTTCCATGTAATAAAATCAGGGGAAAAAAAACAAGCAAAAATCGCATTTTCCTGTAATTTCACCCCTATCAATGCCACCATAAATTTAATACATATCAATATTTTTGTTTCAAAGTGTTACTATGGCATATGTCGATTGCAGAAAAATTCAAGATATTAAGATTTTGAAGTGGTCATGTTGACGTGGAATGACTCATGTATATTCGAATTACAATAACTGTAGTTTAATTTGAAAAATCAATTTTTTTAAAATTAAAATAAAAAATAAATTCATAATAATTCATTTTTAATTCAGATCGAATAAAAGAATTTTAAAATTCGTTCTTTTCTCTCTCTCTCTCTCTCTCTCGTAGATTCGAAGGAAAAAGAGTCAAGCTGAATTGCCGGTGCGCCAAACGAGAATTAAAAACAGGAAGCCGACTTTTCGAGTTCGAAACAAGAGAGTAGAGTATTAAAAAAAAAAAAAAAAAAAATTAAGAAGAAGAAAAAAAAAAAAAACCCGACACACGAAACACACGGGAGGGAAAGTAATCGACATTATTTTTATTTTCAATTTTTATTTTTACTTTTTTTCCTACCTTTTTCCAAGTCATTCGAAATTTCTTTCGAAAGTCTCGAAAGAACCGACTAAATGGCGCACGCAAGAAAAAAAAAAAAAAATGGCACACACGAAAAACGAGAGAAAAAAACGGAAAAAAAGGGCTCGTAACGTTCGCGAAGGGGAAAAATTGGGGGGGGGGGGGGGGGAATCGAAAAAGGCGTGTGGGAATTGAGACGATGAACCAACAAATAAATATCAATTTTGATGCGGTCCACAATAGTAGTTTGCAGCAAACGAGATTAGAAGAGAGAACGAGAAGAAATAAAACGAATAAAAAAAAAAAAAAAAAAAAAAAAAAACGAGAATGAACCTTTGAATGGGAAGAAAAAAAGAATAAAAACACGGATTTTATTTTTAATACCATGAATGAATACATTGAGCGCAGAAACCGAATGAAAACGAATATCAATTTAATTTTTCATGAAAAAAAAAAAAAAAAAACATAAAAATAAAAACTAGTGAATCCGAGGACAATGAAAATTATGCGGGAAAACAAAAGTAAATAAAAGAAAAAAAGTCACGAAAAAAAACAAATATTTAAACTATAAACTACTCTAAAAAAAAAAAAACAAAAAAACAAAAAAAACAAAAAAGCGAAGAAAAAACAAACTATACGACGTACTTTCTACTACGAAATAATCCATTACCTGCTGAAAAAAAAAAAAAAAAACAAGGAGGGGGACAGAATAAATAAATAAAAAATCTAATAATCAATCTTTGAGTAAATCGACCTGTCGCTATTTCTAATATTCAAATATGCCTGCGATCGCTAAATAATATTGCTGCTGCCGCTGCCAAGAGTCGTCTAATATTTTTTTTTTTTTTCTTTCTTCTAAAGTTGTGAATATTTTTTTTTTATTCGCGAAAATGAAAACTTTTTTTTTGTTTTCGTTTTTTTTTTTTTTTCAAGAAAAATCGCCCGTACGAAAGTAGCGGGCGTGTTTGAACGAACGAAAAAAAGGCCTTCGCGAAAGTATAATAATAATAATATTAATAATAATAATATTAATAAACATCGAAATATTTTTCGGTCAATTTTTCACACACACACACACACACACACACACACACACACACACACACACACTTTTTTTTTCTCCTTTTTTCCTTTTTCCCCAAACATAACCGAGTAACGACCTCGTAAAATTGTTTTTTTTTTTGCTACTATCACGAATTATGCGTTAACATATTTGCTATGTCTTGATTTTCAGAATCATTTTCCTTTTTTTTTTTTTTTTCTATAAAAATTTTTTTCCACTTTCGCAATCGGGTTTAAGAGTAGAAAAATACCGAAAATTTCTAGTTTTTTTTTTTTGAGGGGAAAAAAAAAATAAAATGCATATCTCCTGCCAAGGAAATTTCGTAAAAAAAAGAAAAAAAAAAAAAAGAAAAAAAAAAATGAAATAAAATTATAAACGAGGGAGGAGGAAAAACCAAGAATATACGAGACTTGCCAACCGAATTGGAAAACAAATTTTTACCTTGTAGCAAAATTTTACCGATGGATAATTCGAGATTTGATACAAAGGATTTTTTTTTTTTTTTTAAACAACTACATTATCATTATTACTGCCCTTTAACGGTATTTCAGATCAGAAATATTTTAACGCGCGATTGGGAAAAAAAAAAAAAAAAATAATTAATATAAAAACTTTTTAAACGAAATGCCACTTTTTCGATGAAGGAGGCGAAAAGTGTGAAAAATATGAGAAAAAAAAAACGAGCACGTGGGGGGGGGGGGGGGGGGGGGTACGAGACACGAAACGCACACACGCGGACACAAAATACGTTAGGGGAAAAAAAAAAAAACGATGGCGTATGAGGAAAAAAAAAGTACGAAAGGAAAAACAATGAAAAAAAAAAACCAAACACACGAACAAGACGCTGTATATTTTACGTAAGGCTTTAAATGTTTCATAAAATAACTATCTATTACGTCATAATATATCTATATATTTGTATGGGCCATTTTGTCCCCCTCCCCTGCCCCCAAAAAAGCTTCCTCGTCCTCGCGTGAACTAATTAAAAAAGAAAAAAAAAATTATCGTATTCACGGCCTATATGGAGTCGAAAAATGTCCTTCTATCTTCATCAGGGAACAATAAACTCAACGAGATTGAAGACGAAAAAAAAAATAGAAATGGAGAAATGAATAATTGGTCTTTTTTCCATTTTTTTTTCTCGTTGATTTTTTTTAAAAGGATTTTCGTAGCTCCATCTTGCCGGCGTTAAATAATTTTGCAAATTACGGACAATTTTTCCATGTTGCTTTTTATTTTTATTTTTTTTATTATCGATCGTATGGAAATTCGTCTAGCGATGTGATTTCAAATTTTTCCAATATATAATTAATTTAAAGTACATTGAAAGCATTTCTCTCTCTCTCTCTCGCTCTCTCACTCACTCACTCACTCACTTTGTATTTTTAATCGATCAATGGAATGTACAATATGCGTAGTCCATTTTTTTCCTCCCTAGTATTTTGGCTGTCGTACACAAATATTTTTTTTATTTCTCGTTTGGATATATATATATATATATATATATATATATATATATATATATATATATATGTATGTACCGTCGCGCCTCGGAAAAAAAAAACAAGCAAAAAGTCGTATACGTTTCATTAATTGATTAATGGAGCTAATTAATTATTATTATCATAATTATTTTCCAATCGCTTTGCCCGGGCGTGTGTCGTCCTCATTGTCTCGAGTGTCTTTTTTTTTTTTTTTTTTCGCGGATCGAAATTTCGAGATTCGCAACGAAATTCCAAGCCAAAACGCGCGTGCGCGAGCCCATAGCACGGGGGGGGGGGGGGGGGGGGGGGGGGAGAGAGATCTGAGTTTAAATGCGAATGAAAAGAAACGGAGAAAAAAAAAATAGGGAAAAAGAACAAAAAAAAAAAAGACAAAAACGAATGAGTAAAAAAAAAAATAAAAAAAAAAAACGTAAATGGTACGAATAAAAAAGCATATTAACGAAGGATTATGTGTAAAATTGTAAAATTTACTTCGCTCGTCGAGCGGGAGAAACGGGGTGCGTTGTGGACGGATGAATGTACAGACACAATTATAATAATAGGATAGTCTTGCTTCGAGTGTATGTGTGTGCGGCGTGTGTGCTAGAACGAGAAAGAGAGAGAGAGAGAGAGAGAGAGTAGCGTAAAACTCCGAAAAAAAGAAAGAAACGGCTGAAAAGAAGAAATGGCAAAAAAATTATGCAATGAACAATGGAAAACATGCACGGCAAGGGGGAAAATATATTTTTTTTCTTTTTTTTTTTGTAATTTTTAGCGCATGAATAATTTGTATCACGCGGAGAGTTCGCTTCACTCCGCTGTGATATTATAATTATCATTATTATTTTTATTGCGTAATTATAAAAGTAAATGAAGAATATACGTTGATGGAGAAAAGGATGACGACGACGATCCCTCCCCCCCGCTCGACTAAATCGACGATGAGAAGAATCTTCGCACCTGATCTCCCGCACCGACGGCTTGATATATAAAATAGATTGTATTTTTGGCTTATTATTGTAAGACTGACTATGTTGCTATATATTAAAAGATTGCTTCGAAAACAACATATTGTTCCATTTGTTTTTATTCTCAAGATAATTCATTCGATCCGGAATGATTCGCTCGATCCCGATCGACTACGAAACGGCGATTGGTCGGATTAATTTAGAACGTTGCATGGAGACTCGTCGGTTATTCATTTTTTAGATGTAGCAAATGCCGGTCACTCGCTTGGCTATAAAAAAAAAAAACAAAAAAAAAAAAAATTGATACCCGCGCTAAGGTGGCAATTATTTTTTGTGTACTCTCTCCGCCATTTATTAATTTAATTTCTCGCGAGAAATTTCATGAAGTCACTGTGTAAAAGAAATAAGAGTTAAAAATAATCTTAATACGTATGATATGGTGTTCTAATTGAATCAAATCTATCTCGTTCGATTAGCATATATTCTTCCTGTCCCCGAAAACTCCATTGATGCATGTGTCCATTGAAAAAAAAAAAAAAGTACACAATTTTGTATTAAAAATGCTTTATTATACGGATTTCATTATTAATAATTTCACGTTCTTATTATATAAATTAGTTTTTTCATACATGGAAATGCAAAAGTACCCACCACGGTGGTAGAGCAAATGCGGGCGCAACAAAGCCTGAGGCCAATACAAAAAAACAAAGCGGAAGTAATTACGAAATTGAGGGTAGCAAAGGCATTTTATATTTTCGCCAAAATACCAAAATACCAGCAATGACAAAGAGTCTCGTTATACTGTCATCTATAGAACAATCTTTTCGTCATTGTGCTACGGAACTAATAAAAAGCTTCCGCTTTGTATAAATACCAACCCCCTCTGTCGACATAGATGGTTCGTATTTATATTAAGATATCTTAACCTTATATCGGTACCTTGAAAATTCACGTCGTTAAACACGTAATTTAAGACGTCCTAAATGACGTGTCTAAAACTACACGTTAGCTCTTCAAAAAATCACGTTCATTTTGAGAAATTTCGTATGTTTTGCCAATTTTTAAAATTCGTTATTCATATTCGAATCAACAATCAATATCTACTTGTGGCAATTCATTTTAGACTCATTGATACCTTGGAGACTTTGTAAACTTGAAAAAGTGACCATAGTGGAGAAATGGCGTAAAAAAAATTGGAACGAGATAAGTCGAAAAACGACCCATCATCGTTTAGGGGATGAGTCATGCTTTCAAATAAGCCAAGAAACACAGAAATCGCCAATTTTTTGGTTGCCTAACATCAGTTTGAATGAAAAACAATATTTTTTACGTGTTAATTAGATGGGAAACCTGAATCCACGTTGACACACCCTAATACACACATCCGGCCAATAGTTTGGATACAGCATTACAATATCGCATTTCATGACAACAATGTTTGTTTACATTACTTAATTTGGACAAAAATAAATTTTGAAGGTGAAATTTCAACTTCGATGAAAGAAAATTTCATCCACAATCTCACACATTTTTAACACAAAAATATTAAATCGCCTTCAAATAGTTACAGGTGTATGCGGCAAGCGTATATAAAATTTGTAGCCGGGCGTAGGTCAATTTTCGCACTAATCGCGCATTTCAAAACTTGTACCATATTATCGAGGCTACGAATAATTAATTTATAATTAATATAATATAATAATTAATTTATAATATAATTAATTTACCTTTTGCACGTTAGTTAACAAATATATTTCTCGAGAACCACGTGTGGTTTCAACATCGAGTTTTTTTTTTATAGGCTAGTAAGACTGTGAACTAGGCGATACTAGACGCAAATTTTCATTTAACTGTTAATTAACAATTGCGTTTCATAATAATTACGTGGGCAGTTAAATTAGAAAAACTGCGGTATCTTAAATCTTGAGAGTTTCAACGGAACAGAATGATAGATAACAAAATTATCATTCTTATAACTAATTTACCATTTGAACCTTAATTAAAAATTATATTTCTCAAGAACCTTGTTTAGATTCAACATAAAAATGGTTATGTAGGCTTGTAAGACTGTTAACAAGGCGATACTAAGTGAAAATGTAATTTAAATGTTAATTAAACATTTTGTTTAACAATAATTATGTAACGACAAGCTTCTGTTTTGCAGTCCAAAACATGAAAGTTATTTATTGATTAGCGGTTGAGTAACATTTGTACTTAGTTTTTCTTAGTCCATAGTTTTACAAGCCTTTATGTCTTTTTTCATTTTTAAACCACACGTGGTTCTTGAGAAATACGATTGTTAACAAAAGTGAAATTCTCAACCAGCTATTTCCGGTTTCCGAGAGTTGGACCGGTTCCGAGCCAGTACCGGATAGCCAATATTGACGTCTCAACAATTTACCCGGTGCTGGTGCTATACTCAATGACCGGCACCGGCTTCCCGGCAATTGAATTAGTATTGAACCAGTACAGGGTGCCCAAAAGTCGGTCTGCCGTAACTATACTAGCATTGGGCCAGTGTTGAAATCACAGTACCGTTTCACCATTGCTGTAACAATATTGGGCCGATAGTGCCAAAATACTGGGCCTGTACTGAATTCTAAGACTTTTGGTTGCCAGTACTGGCCCAAAGATTGGCCCTGTTGTTAGCTCTGGCGAACCCTACTTGGGACAGATATTTATAAATTTGGCAAGAAAAATATAATTTTCAAGTTCGTAATGTTCGATGGATGAATTAGGTTCCATGTATCGAAATACCGGAGACTACAGACGTTTCGAGCTTGGACGATATACCAAAGTGTTGTTGTATGCATTACGAGCGACGCTAATGTATGTTCAACAATTACAGTTGGGACACGGAAAAATTATTGCATCTACGACTGTGGAAGGTTTCGCCGAAAAATATTGGGGACAACGAACAATTGTCGTTGATGTTGAGAGCATTACCTTATGGCGGTATAAATTATTTTAAAATTATATACT
Organism: Rhorus exstirpatorius; assembly: GCA_963564615.1. Taxonomy (NCBI): domain Eukaryota; kingdom Metazoa; phylum Arthropoda; class Insecta; order Hymenoptera; family Ichneumonidae; genus Rhorus; species Rhorus exstirpatorius. The sequence continues at coordinate 16,958,176 of OY751317.1, read as the reverse complement.
ATTCCATCAGTAATGAAAATTATTAGCAGTAATGAAGAATATTTTTTTTTTAGACATCGACATTCCAGAATACGATCAAATTTTCAAACAATATGCCAAGCCCGTACGTTAATCGGAAAGTGGTAATCGCGCGTTGAAGACAATGAAAACCGAGGATGCATACAGTGCCTGATGGATCCGTGGGTTATCCTAATAAGTAACATTGCGACATTCAAGAATTGAACAACAAATATTTTATCGATTTTCATATTGGTGTCGCGATTGCAGTAAGAGACGCGTATTAATTCTCGCTTCGTGAACAGAAATTCTTTTTTTTTTTTTTTTACTTATTCGCAATTTATTTTATTTTCAACACTTGTATAAGCTGAAAAACAAATAATGTGAAAAAATTCAATTTTCGTTTTCATCACACATTATTGTCGCATGTCGCTGTTACGTCATTGAAAATTTCCTGAATGCTTAACAATATCTATGCATTTATTGCAAAGCCAAAGTTGCACCCAAGATTACCTTCCATGTATTTATTTTAATACAATTTACAATATTATTAGAATTAAGTATAATGATATCGTGTAATTGTAATATAAAGTCACGCTTTACCGAGAACTATAGTTTCAGCGAAACAAACAATAAAAGACGCATATCCAACGCAACAATTCTTGCATCGTTCCGATATTTTAATTTTGTTATTGGCGCGCGTAAAAAAATGAAAAATTAATGTGAAAGCGATGGCACTTTTTTTTTATCACTGCAGTGTAGTGCGTCGTTGCCTCATATCAGAAATTAGTTAATTAAGCATACGTAAAGTTATTGTAAAACGAAAGCATAACAATCTGCTTTCGTTTGTATTATGTCTAACAATGCCTGTATTTTGATATATATTAAAATGTATATGTGTCGTAAATTATAGTTACTGCCGAAGAGCTATTATACAAGTATTGCCTTGCAATAGATGCAAGTTAGTTGTAGCAATAGCAATGCTTTTGAAAGGACCGCCTCGTCAGTGACTTTAAACAACCGATTTGTGTGTATTTTTTTTCATAACAACGATGCTTGCTAAAAATAAAAAAACGTCAGCAATTTATTTGCGAGTACCCCTTTCTGTTCCCAATCCAAAAAATCCATGGCAAAGCTCGTGGTCATACCGGTGGTGTTACACCCTAAATTACTGACCAAAAATAATCGTGGTCAAGCTTGTGGTCATACTTGTGGTCAGTCTCTACGTTACTGACCAAAAAAAATCATGATAAAACTGTGGTCATATTCATATGGTCAGTTTCTGAAAAACTGACCATCGGGAAAATGGCCGGTCCATTTTCAAGGACGAAATAGCCGGTCCATTTTCAAGGACGAAATAGCCGGTCCATTTTCAAAGATGAAATGACCTGTCGATTTCAAGGACGAAATAGCTGGTCCATTTTTTGGGACTCATGCGTGTTCAGCATTCTTGATCAGTTTGAGTCGTTTTTCCGACAAAGCGACCATTCGTCATTTGGGTCAGCACTTGTGATCGTTTTCATGGTTCACCCAAACTTGCTAGGGTTGAAATGTATGGATCAGATGTGATCATCATACCTTGAAAAACATCTTCCATTGTTTTCTCTCTCGCACATTCTCGCGAGAAATGGTCTCTATATTTTTTGATATCCTTGTTTCTCGCTTCCTGAGCATCTTCAAAAAATTGGTCGATCGGAAGTGGGGCCCATTCGAAAATTTTAGCTCCGTGAATCAAAAGCTTATGAATCGAAGTTGGCATACGATCCCAGGGATACAATTTCGTGACCATTTCCGCGGTCTCGAAGCATAAATTTTGAACCGTTTCGACGTCAATAGCGAATTCACTGCAGAAAGCTTTCAATATCTCGTGAAATTTATTAATCAACGTTTCATCCACTCCCAGAATCCTAGCAGAATCGGTCGAGTTTTCAAAGAACTGCCTAGCCGTATAAACATCGTTACTGCTGGCGAATCCTGGTTTCGGGCAGTCGATGTTCAAGCTCAATTCACTCCTAAAGGCTTTTTGAATATTACATATACGCTGATTTATAGTATTTTCATCTGTGTCACCACGCGCTTGCCATTTATGAATACGTAATGTGTATCCAATATGCATAAGGTATTCAAAACAATAGATCCATGCATGCAAAGCCGATAAGCCATATTTCGAATCACTGTTATGATCGATTTCTCGTTTCTTCATTTTTTCAATATCATTGAACTCCTTTGACGTTGCTTTGCATAAGTGGCAACTCATTTCCGACTTCGTCTCCGTTACCACATCCACTACTTTGCTATCTATCATCCGGAAATGCATTTCATATTTTACTGAAACTTCTTTGTCATCTGTAATAGTTCTGTGAGGGATCAAATTGTCGATCTGACTTTTTATATAAAGCTCTTCGTCACGAGTTGACTCTTTGTTTTCGTGCAAAAATTGTAATTTTATTGGGCGACAAAAACGAGGCGATGAAGGAGCATGATTCCTCCATACTATTATTTCTTTGTTTTTTTCATTACCTTCAGCAATAATTCGTAAAGGAACAAGTGAAGTTAGAAAAATATTTGCATCCGAATCAACATTACAACCCCATTTTATAATGCATCGAAGATAAGAAGTCCCTCGTGGGCGCAATATGTTAACATCAATTTGTGTCCCCTTCAAAATTCTTTCGAAAGTATGATTAAGTAGAGACTGTAGTTCTACTTCCGCACTCGTTTCTGTTACTGCAATGCCCAGAGGATAACAACGCTTTTTCGCTTCTAAAACTTTATCGTACGACGGATACGCGAAAAAATTTTTTTCTCTTAACGAGCTTCTAAGATCAATGTACTGTTGTTCTGTCAACTTCAAATTAACAAACTCCATCAGTGTGTTATCTGGTGATATCTCGGTTGAGCGCGGTGTTGCAGCTCTCTTGATAGCCTCTGTGTATTCAGTAACTTGTGTTAGAAATGATGTGGTAATATCTTTTAGAACATTGGCTGTGGTGACGCATCGGGAGGCGCGAAGATTTTCTTGAGTCGCATAATCCAATTCCGATGTACTTAGCGATGAACGAATTTCATCTGTCCTTCGTTTCTTCGTACGTTCGCTAGCTGTTTCAAACTCCGTGATCGGTCGACTCATTCTTATCGAATCAGAATTGCTAGAATTCAACGAATCAGAACTTCTGGAACGTTTCGAATCATTATTTCTAGAACGAGTCTGAATATTCTGAAACGAGAACTAAAACATATGATATTATTATTACTATATATTATGTTTATTACCATAACGATTATTTTATGATTCGTACAATAGCTTCTCCAAGTTTTTACCTTCAAAATGACTCATGATTCCAACCATTTTTCATTTTTACTATAGAATTGATTTAGTTTATTGCCTGATGCATACCATCTCGATTTCATGTTACGCAACACCTTCTTTAGTTCGTCTTTATTAGCTTCATTTATCTTGAAATCTTTTTTATGTTGAGCGAAGTATCCTTCCAAGACGCGAATCTGCGAGTTATAGTCCGCTGCAAGGTTTACTCCCAGAATTTCGAAATTTTTTTTTTTTGTACATATCATTTCTTCGGATCCTGTCGAAAACATTCGTTGATCAGTCAGAAAATCATGAATGTAGTAAGATATTTACTACTATAAGTATATTTATTAAAGGTGTTGTCCGATGGACTCGTATAAGATGGGAGCAGTTATATTGTCTCTTAAAATGTAATAATGACAAAGGTTGGTATTCGATATATATATGTGAGTATGTGATCTCGTCAACGGTCCAGTGCGAACTGTCCTCAGCCCCAAAACCCTTGCGAGGCCTCAGCTCGTTCTTTGTCCCGTTGTTTAGGAAAACTCTCGTCCAGCAACGCTGCATTGCTAAGTGTTTCCAGACTCGCTCTCCGTAAGCCTCTCGCAATAGTCATGATATTGGACCCCTTGGACCAAGCTCGAAAATGTTTACTTCATGAATAAGAATATAATGAATGGCTTTTGCAACTGTTTTTTTCATTTCATGTTTTGCAGCGATACTAAATTTTGGAGAAATAAAAAAAAAACACCCGGTATATAGAACGCGCTGACGCTTGCTATTGTCAAGCTGAGCTTGACACTGTCGTAAGCCGGCCGCACCGGGCCCTACGCAGTGACGATAAAAATAGCTACAAACCCGAGTCTGAAGGAATTCGAAGCATTTCTTTGAAAATTTCGAAACTAAACACTATTTTGCATGTACTCAAACTTCGAACAGTGCAGGATCTCTTGGGATCATAACTATTTTCGATCATTTTCGATCAAGGTGTTCAAAGATCGATGCAAGTTCGAAGGGATTTTTCGTCTCTACGATTAAAACATGCAATTATCGAAAAAATAGGTAGTTGATGCATAAATATATTCTGCATACCTCTAAGAACACCCTCCATATCGCACACAACAAACAGCACTTGAATAAAAAATTTCCCGACACTTTATATACCGCGTTTATTTTCGACCGGTGGCAGATCGAATTAGCTACTGTCGCGGCGGTTCACTTTGGACAACTGTGACCTGCTGTGACCTGTGACTCTGTGACCGACTGTATAGCTGAAAAGTCAGACACGCAGCGTCCATGGTGGCAGAATTTCGAATTTTTTGCTGACATATGGCCGCGGCTACTTACTTTCCAGTGCATCGTAACGGTGAAGACATTGCGGGAAAGTTGAAATTACAGTTGCGTTCTGTTATGTAAATATGGATTTCTGTCCTCTAGCGTGGATATAATATTTTATGGATTTTTATGGCAGTCGTTGGGCTAGCTAACGGTGTAATATTTGAAATGATATTGAAAAAAGTGATATAACGCCTCGATTACCCATGATTCCTTGTGTTGATCATATAGAGCAAGGCATGCCGGGGTAAATGCGGATTGGCTTGGCATTATTTTGAAAGAGAAACGATAAATGATACGAACCGTATGTTCTCTAGTGATATGCGATACGTAACGTTCGTTATCGGATCATTGATCTTTCATTGTTTATCGACAGTTATACCCACGAAGACCGTGGTTATACCGATGAAAAAAAGTCTATAGGAATATAAATAGAGATGTATATGAGAATTTATCGGATGAACGATATAAATCATCGACATCGTTCGTATCGTTATTCCGTGACTCTCATTTTGCTCATATTGTACAGTATCCTACCCTCATTTTACGCTATGGATCGAAGTATCCTTAATAATATTTTTTAACCTTTTGCATTCAAACTAACAGAAAAATCTTTAAAAAAAACATATGCGTGGTAAGCACGCGCGTAGGAAGTGAAACTTCTTATATTGAGTGCGTAATACGTGTAGAGAGAGAAAGAATGACAGGGGGAGGCAATGATGAGAAAAGCGGAAAATTGCAAGAGATTTTTCAATATACGTAAAAAATAAATTGAGTTTTTATTTGTAATTATCAAATATTAAATTATATACATATCCTAATAACATTATTCATCAGTCGTTAATGGAAATATTATCCGAAATATGTCCACATTTAGCTTTCTTACGTGCTTCGTAGTCTCGTTTTGCTTTTTCTGCAGATGATTTTCTTTTTTTTTCATTACTTGCTATTTCCAAGTTACTTGTGAAAGGGCCATTCAAGTTACTTGTGAAAGGGCCGCTTTTCGTGTAAAATTAAAAATAAACGAGTTATTCAATAAACAAAAAAGTAACCCCCTCTTTTCGGGTCTTAATCGAAAAATATCGATCCTAGGGAAAAATTGATAAGGATCAAAATTGTTAGAAATTTCATTCCAAACAACTTTAGTAGTTACCATTTTTAGTGTAAATTGAAAAATAAAGGAGATAATACAATATTTAGGTTCACCCCCAAATTCTTTTCGGACCTTAATCGAAAAATATCGATCCTAGGGAAAAATTAATAAGGACTAAAATTGTAGAAAATTTTATTACAAACAACTTTAGTTATTACTATTTTTCGCGTAAAATTGAAAATGAACGAGTTATTCAATAAAAAAAAATTCACTATCTTTTTTTGGGTCTAAAACGAAAAATATCGATCCTAGGGAAAAATTAATAAAGACCGAAATTGTAGGAAATTTTATTATAAACAACTTTGGTAATAGTGTAAAGTTTTTCGTGTAAAATTGAAAATAAACGAGTTATTCAGTAAACAAAAATTCACCCTTAAATTCAATATGGCGGCTGAAGCAATGAAGTGGGGCATTCGAAAATCGAAATTTAGACTGTCAGTGCCCCCCCCCTAACGATTTCTGAAGGAAAATTGCTACTTACAATTTTTTCCGGGTCAAATCCTAATTCGACTGGGCTACCAGCACTCATGGATGGATCAGCAATTGTAGACTGTTCAGCACTCGTATAGAGGGATGGGGAGTCGTACATGGATGAATTAAATTTTATGTTGATTATTTTCATTCATCATTTTTGTCGTAATTTATGTCGTCATTTTTATTATTATTTTTATTATTTATGAATTATTGAAATTATTAACTCTCAAACGCTAACGATGGGTCATTCGTGTCTAGGCCAACATGCAAAATGCAGGGAAAAATGCCTGCTCGTCTCCATATTTTGCATGACATTTTTATTAAAAATTTTTTTTTTCGGAAAGGACAAATTATTTAGTTAGGAGTTTAATTAGCTAAGGGTTCAAAGGAGGCTCATGAACTTTTTCAGATTTTTTCAGAAGTTTTAAAATTGTGAAATAAGCGAAAGACACAAACGACCCATCGTTGCTCAAAACATCTTATTTAGCTGACGAGGGTTAAGAGTGACAGGATAAGATAAAATAAAACGTACCTTCAGATAGCCTAGAACTCTGTGGGTTATTTCCACAATTATTAGCCATTTTACACTTTTCACACTTTCAGTGTTTTAAATTGTCACTTTCAATATTCATCACATATCACTCACCTCGTACTTACATTTGACAGAATATTTTATAAATATAAAAATGGAAAAAACAAAAATGAGACAAACAGTAAGTAGTATCACCATGGTGATACTAGTGCGCAAATGGAAAACTGGTAAAAATTTATCGGAAATGTCCTACACTAATCAGGAAGCAATTGATTGATTGATTAATTAATTTTTGTTATTTGTGAATTTGGACGTCGATTAAACGGACATTTTGATTGCTCTATAGTTGGTGCTGTTGTCATCTATGCAATTTCCGTTAGCGTCGAATATATTTCGTATTGTATATATTAGTTTGAGGTTAGTTCTCGCACCGTTTCCTTCCGTATTTCGTCCATTAAGTTGTATCTATATACGCATTTCCATTTCCCATCACCTTCCACATTCTAAACACTCTCCCACGGTCTACATGGCCCCGACCTCGATGTAGAATATCGATCGAGACTGCGAGTGCACACACCCGGAAGTTGCCCATGCAGTTAAATGAAACGAGGGGCGATGACAGGGCAGTTAATTCAAAATTTCTTTGTTCATTTGAAAAAGTTATTAATAATTAATTTCATTAATAATTTAATGGGATGTAAAATAGTAGAAAGATTTGTATATGAAAAATACTTTTATCACATTATACTGTGACCTTCGCTAAAATTCACCTGTAGCTCTGTCTTACGCTCCACGAATGTATCGCATTTGCACGTGGGCACAGGGAAAGTGCGATAAAATCGGTGCCAATAGCGGACGATTTTTTCCGAAAAAACTGGTGCGCCTACAAGGAATTACCAGTTTCCGAAAAAAATTATCTCTTCAGAGAATCCAGCTAGCACAGTCCACGATTGAACGGTCATCCGTTCGAGTATTGGCAGCGTCGAATGGTGTTCAATTCGGGGAAGGCAGACGATGCCATACATACCGATGACAGTTGATGCGCGGTCGGTGTGCGACTTTTCCGATTTCACACGCTGAGCAATATTGGCTGCGGCCAATACTGGGATGGGTGACCGTTTAGACGTGAGCTGACTGCCGAGTCAAAGGAAGTTTTTCAGAGTTTCCGGTGGTCGTTATACAATTGAAATGCTGCAGAAATATAGCCAACTGTGTCGGCCAGGTTTTCCGCAGTTTCCCTGTGCCCTCATACAAATGCGATACAGTAGGGCATCAGGAAAGAGCGGCTGCGCGGAAAAAACTCTGGGATGGGTCTTAAGAAATGAAAATGGAATCCGAATGGGGTGACAATGGGTAAGAGGTGGGACACGTATAAAAGGCGAAGCGCGTCATGCGATTGGAGAATTAGTAAATAAAAACGTGTACCCCGAAAAAAAGTGGTTCAGATCTACGGAGATCAATTTTAGATCTAAGTTGATCGAAATTTTGAAAAATTGGAGATCTACCTAGCCTCAATCAGATATACTGAGATTTAAATAGATGAACGGAGATCTGATAAGCCAAAGGGTTCGAACATAATATTGGGTCAGCTCGAATGTACATAAATCTACCGTTACATACGGAGATTAGATTTACGATTTCCCGAAAATTCGATTTACGTTGAACAAATTTCGAAAAAATAACTACTGGGATATCAATGATTTTTTTCCTGGGTAGCCAACTGTGTCGATCTGGTTTTCCGCAGTTTCCCGGTGCCCTCGTGCAAATAAAATACAGCAGTGCATTAGGAGACCCTGGCTGCCGAAAAAACTCTGGACGTAAGGGTAAAATGGGATACATAAAAGGCAAATGATGGCGTACAATTGGAAAAAACTAATTAGAAAAAATTTGACATAATTTTTGTACATTTTTTGTTTGCATTTTTCATTGATTTTAATTTAAGGTATTTGGGTAGCGACCCGCGACGGGGAATGAGCGGAAACGACGGTGCGGTGACGCGCGGTGAGCGGGGCATGAGTCTGACCGTTCATGCGCTATATACCCGTGGATAGCAGTGAGCTTATTATGTTTTGGCTTGTAACTAATAAACCAGATGGACGAACCTATTCAAATTTGTTGACAGTCATATTAAATATTTAATAAAGATCTGACAGAAATTTTATGTGGGTGGCAATATTTTAAGGTAGTTCTATCGCTGCAGACTAGTCAATTAGCTATAAATGTCTAAATGATGATTCCTAAAAATATTGGATATATGGGTTAAAATTAATAAATATTAAATAAGCTTACCCAGGTGAATACAATTAATCAACGGTTTATTATAAATAATTATGTAACTAGTAAAATAGTAATTGCAACGACTCGAGTATTACTAGATCTCGTATGATATTTACGTGTGGCAACGTTGCGTTTTCTTTCTCTTTTCATTCTCGTGCCCTCTCACTCTCTCGCCCGCTCTATCGACGTTGACGTGGAGAGGTTATGTTGTTCGACTTGTCAAATACCGCTTTCGTTTCGATATCGCGTTGCCACATTTTTTCACCGTCACGACATTATGCCATAAGTTGTGTATCACTACCCGGATGCTCGTATTAAAATCAGTATAGCTTAAAAAATTGGTCGACAATCATATTTTTTTTTAGGCCCGTTAGATTTTTACGTGTTTAATGAATCTAAGTCTCGTTTTTTGTAAGAATCTTTTGGATTTTCGATAAGATATATCGTTTTAAAGTGACCGGAAATCGTTTCTTCTATATGCCGAAGCAAATTTGCCTTGAGGAATTGGCATTTTCAAGTATTAATTTCTCCGTAATTAGGTCGATAAGGGGCATTGACGTTTCGCGAAATGAATAAATATATTAAAATTGAAGATATAAAAAAAAAAAATTTTAATCTTATGGATTAGTTACCACGATAGCTTAATCTTATGGATTAGTTACCACTACCTTAATGGAATTGACAGCTCAAACAAATATTTCTCCCATTTACTCTCGTGTATAAGTCAAATTTTTGAAAATTATTTTCACAAAAACGACATGGAGGATCGACTTGAAATTTGAGCAGTTCATGTTTTATATATTTGTCATTTATTTAAAAAAAAAAAAAAAAAATGGAGTTGATGGCATCATTTTCAAAAGTGGTATCGAAACGCGAAAAATTTTGTCCCCTCGGAGATTTTACCGGTGTGTTTGCCACGATTAATTAAATGGGCTTAAATCTTGAATATTCGAGGAGAAGAAGACAATGCTCTAATTTAAGATTCAAATACGATGAATTGTATAAGAGACGAATGTCTCGTTCTTTGCTGAAATAAAAATTTAGCTGTTGGTTGCCTGGGAAACTTTGCCTCGACGACATGATATTCCGAGTAATACAGTGGCATCATTCTGGAGACACACGCTTCGATAATTTCACGATTTAATTGGCGATCCTATAGCGAACGACAAATATAGAACTTTTGGAATGAATGGAGACTTGTCGTCTGACTACGTCTCGAAGTTTTCACTTCAGAAAATACGGCTGTTTGTTCACAGTTACATCTCCGTAATCAAATCTCCTCATTTACGATAATAATAATGATAAAATTCTTCGAGTAAGAACACATAATACTCGAAATTGATCATGTAATCATTATTGTTACCGATTATCCATAAAAAAATGCTTTAAATTGCCGGATAAATCTGTCAAAAGGACAAATTTTCAGAAAATCATTTTTTTTTTTTCGTAAAAAAGTGGGAAGAAATGGATTTCTCAACGAAGAAGATAAAAGAAAATGTTTCATGCATACATTTCAGCAATTTCCGTCCAAAATTTTGAACAGCCAATACCAATGCACACACTCCGATAGTTCTATAGTACGTACATTCTCTTGAAAAAAAATTTCAAGAGTCCAGAAATCAAATTTCGATGCTCCTGAGAAACTTCATAATACCACAGCTTACCTGATACTATCTTCGATTCCCCGATGGCTAGAACTGATTTTGAGGACATATTTAGGTAGATGGAGTGGAATGAACCAGCAAAAGTCAGAAATATTTTACCTACGGTTGTACAAGCGATCCACTAATAAATCGATGTATCTCATAGAATTCAGAGCGGATCAACGTGAGGGAAGACCAATCAAGAACATTCGTCCTCGCAGTCGACTAATTTTGTTAAATTTATGACTCGAAGTGTGCATCTTTTTCCCCCCATACGTCCGAAAGTTTTGGTGTTCTTATTTATTCAGAAACCTCAATTGCCGTTGCACCTGCATATGGCCATGAATAAAATATTTTCTTTTACGTTATTCTAGTCTTAATTAATTCGGTTATGGAAAATATTTGTGTCATTGATGCTCCAATCGATATTCGTCATTTATACACATCGAGGGCGTTTCAAGATGATGTGAAAATCGACGGAGGAACTCCGATGGTGTCAATATAGAAGGAACCAATGTAACTCGTAGTACATTCGGAGTAATCAAACTCTCGAATTGGGCAACCGAATGTGGAAGCGATTTTCTAGATGTTTTTTTCTTGGCATAGGGCTCCTAATTTAACAACTGGCACTTCGAAAATTCATGAAAATCGTCTAAAAATCGTCTGAAAGTTGGACAAGAGGAGTCAGGTGCTTGGGCCTATGGATGAAAGTGGCCCCAGTGGAATATTCGTGAACTGCTCAGCGAATTATCCACGATGGGCATGTAAATTTTTGGGACAATACCATTTGTCTAACTTTCAACTTACAGGATGTTAAAAAAAAACTTGCACATTGCTTCCTCATTACAAAGTTACAGATTTTTCGAGATTAAGCCATATCGTTACATTTATTTCATAATCGTTACATTTATTTCAGTTTTCTACCTCTCGGATTATAATAAAAAATGTACATTTCTATATTAAATTTTCACAATTTCTGGCCATTAGCCTCTGGACACAGGTCTCCGGAATTACATATTTAAATTTTAAATCACTCATTTTTATAATATATAAATGGCATTGTTCGAAAAAAATAAACATGCCCTCTGTTTTGTCATCATACTAGCTCTTGAATGCCACTTTTGACACCAAATTTTATTCAAGTCACGTCCTTAAGCTTTTTTTTTGTCAGGATCCAGCGAGAGCTGTTGACTTTTATAGGCTCTTATTTCGGTTTCTAAAACGAAACTTGTAACAGAATTTCTGCTGCATTTTATCGCCACTATTCATTTTCATTCCTCTCTTTCTATGCTCGTGTCGTGACAGTTTTCATCTCTTCGATCGAAGTTGGGTTTCCTTCAAAGGATATCACAAGGACGTTATCCGGAAACGAAAACGAAATTCTTTACTTTTCACGTGTCTTGAGTTTCCACGGATGATTGAATTCGTTCAATGCCTTATCCTAACTGCCCCGCACCCTTATACTGCACACACATTGTATTCATACATATTTTTTTTTCCATTCCTCTGGGTCTTGATGCTCGAGGCGGAGTTCTCGATTTTCTATACGTTCTTCGAGTTCACTCGTCCGATTTATACGACAAGTGTGTCAGAAACGACGTACAAACGCGACGACGCACGGTGTATAGTTAGGGTCATAAAGCGGAAAAAGACGATGGCGCTGATGACACGGAACGAAGAAAAAGCAAAAAATATAAACGATCGACGTAAAAACGATGAAACGTCAGAGGCTAAGATTCTTCGGATTACGGGGATGTTTTCGAAAAATGATTTCTCATCCGGGGATCGTTTTAAAAATGAATTCCCAAGATATCCAGACTCTTGAACGTTTTTGTTCATTTTTATGATTTCTATGGGAAAATTCCTAGGTGCAGATAAATTTTCATGCGTTTTCAAGGGTAAAAAAATGGTTTGATACGTGTTTTTTTTTTTTAACGCGGAGATTCGGATGACAAGATCGAGCTTTTAGGCACAGTTAGTTAGTACACAGAGTCTTTTTTTAATTGACAAATATTTATAAGCAACGGATTTATTGTTCTTTAAACGAATCACTGTATGACCAGTCGGTGGACGTGATTTCGATAACTTGGGTGATGTGAAAAAAAAAAAAAAATAACACATGTACTTTTAGTATAATGATAATGCTGTGCAATGAGAGCCGATGCTTTTTTTTTTAATTTTCGCAATTTTCGAATTTTTTTTCGTTATAGCGATTTATCAGCTTTTTGGCATATTTTGAAAAAAAAAAAAATATATATATATATATATATATTAGTATCTAAACGACGGAAAAAAGACATCAACGAAAACAAAGCTTATTCTAGGAGCAAGCGAGAGAAAATACTGAATATTCGTACGACTTTTGAAAATTTATCATCTCCACTCGATGACACAGTTATACATATGGGAATTTTAGTGGTGGACGCGATACCGAAAATACGAATGAGTGTTTAGGAAATAAAAAGCGCCTGATCACATCGTGCAGTATCTACTGATTTTAATTGAACATTGACTCATTCGCGTAGAAACGATAAAAAAAAGTAAAAGATAATGAACGAATACATAAATAACCAAATTAATTAATGAATAAATGAGTTAATGAATGAATAAATAAATAAATAAATGAATGAAGGAATAAATGAACGGATAAATAAATGAATGAATCAATCGATGCATAAATGCGTGAACAAATGAATAATTTTTTAATTTTATAAATGAAAAAAATGAGTAAACGAATAAATGCGCCGAGAGGGCTAAAATTGTGCCGCTCGAAGGAGGAACGACGTGAAATGAGTGAAACAAGTGTGGGGAGTGAGGGGTTGGAAAAGGTGAAGAGGATGGAGAAATATTGAGGCGAACGCAGGTAACTCCAGGAAAGCCAACTAATTACGAGCCGTGAAAACGCTTTGTTGGAGTTTAAATACAGTCCATCACTACCATACACACAGGTATACATAGATATACACCTACATACGTTTTTGATAACAAAGGGATCCCAATCTCGAGCAACTTTTTGTTTGGCTCTCTCTGCCTCTCGGGGGGGGGGGGGGGGGGGGGAGGTAGGGTAGGGCAACCGAGAGTCCATGCAACAAGCACTTCTATATACTTCACACATCTGGCTTAACTACTAGTTTGCACGTTTTCCTGTCTGACCACGCGAACACCATTTCTACTGACCCCGATGAAAAATGTCTCTTTCGACGTTAATTTAAAGAAGATCAAAATTGTTCCACATAAAATATGTAATATAAGGGATTTTTATAATTACACTGAGAAACTTTTTATGCGAATAATTGGTAAAAATATATCAAAGTTTAATATGTTACAGTTGAAAGTAGGGAAGAGAGCGGAAAATATGGTAATTATTCGCAGCGTCATATCGAAGTTTGACACACCCATACCAGTCTTTAACTAAATAATATGAAAATTTAGTATGCTGGATATGAAATATTATGATACTGTATGTCAAAATTGACCATAAGAAAAATTCATATTCACCTTAAAAAATTGTGTACGAAATTATTTCAATAATAAGCACAGTGAATGTTATATACTGAGACAAAATATTCGAAAAAATGACATGGTCTATATTAACTAGCCGTGAAACTGAAAAGAATAGTAGATGTTGAAACGGGAAGTCTCGATTTTTCGTATGGTGCGTATTAAAATATTCCCCGAATCGCCAGGTGTGATTACGATCTTTGCCGAAAACGCACGAAGCCTCGCTCGGCTGTTCCATGCACCGTCTCGGGAAAAGATACGGCAGCGGAAAAATCCCACCAATTCATCAATTCGCATGCGATGTTAATACTTGTTATGTAGCTCCGTGAAACAAATCGTGGTTTACATTGCCAAACATTGGATGTAATTATCTATTTTCTTGAGATAAAATGTACAAAAACTTTTTTTAATACACTTACATATATACAAGATTAGTAAGTTTCTTTATAATAAAAATATTACACAACCATTTCTCAATGATTTATTTATTTCAAACCAAGTTCCCAGAAATTCACATAATGATGAAAAGAATAAGGTATTATAAAGAAGGCAACACTATTTCATCTTGTCTAATTATTTATAGCTTGAAAAAAAACGGACTGTTCATCCAATGTTTAGAAACCCTAATGATTCGAGAAAATAATGTGCACCGTGATTATTTAGTTCCTGTTTGATTTTTCGAAATGGAAAGGTGCTTTGTGAGTGAAAATTTCACCATTTTTTGATATGGTAAAAAATGGATATCAGTATAGGGCCATTGTTTTCTTTGTTATTGCTGCAATATCCTTATATTTTGTTACGATCACTAAAAAAATACTAATTTTTAACTAAAACATTGTTTCAATCGAAATTTAGACTCCGTCCTTTCGAAGCGTGCGCATCGATTACTGCGGTTGATACATTTCCAATTTCTCACCTGCAACAATATTAGGACAAAGTTTTTTTGATCAGTCTCGTGTTTCATGAAGTTTTCTAATATTATAGCCTAATATTCTGGATATATAATGGCTAAAGTCAAAGGTAAAGCGAAATCAAATAAAAATACGCGGGTTTGGGCTGAACATGAGCCAGCCTTTGAACTTCACGTTTTTAAACTCGTTTCGAGCAGAAATAATAATAATAATAATTAATACTGAATCCAAACCAACCCATTTAGAAAAAAAATCTAACTTTAGATTCGTGATCAGCGACCCAAAAAACCTTCAAGTACCAATTTTCACTAAAATCCAAATATGTTTTAAGTTTTTTTTAGCACATTGATTACGCCAAATTTAAATTTTGCAAATCTGAATTCATTTCAAAGCATAGAATATTTAATCTTGAACATTTCTTAAATTAATGGGGTTTATTTTCGAATGTTCCAATTAAAAAAAGTGTGATGGTCAAACGGGGCAATGAGTGGTGACGATCCAAGATGACGAGAAAAATAATCAAGTGTGCCGCCCGTGGATTCGAACCCGGGACTCTTCGACTTGCAAGCGGGAGCGCTACCCACTGCGCTACGGCCACCGATTAATTTCTCTCATTTGCATTGTCTACTTGGATGTAATGCGGGATCGTCACACACCCCCCTCTCCGAACTCGACGTCCACGTCGAATGTGCAGAGTTGCGGGTGTTCGGTTTCGAATGTATGTGGAGTATACGTTGACGCTACGCCAGCCTATGTCCCTCGTCGGAGCTCTTCCCTCGCCCCGCTTTGTTTCTTATATCCCGCGGAGTGACTCTTCAGTGCCAGGCCTTTTTGCGGGAAGTCTGTGTTGTCTCCTCCATACATGATACTTGTGAACGTGTGTTGGTCCGAAAACTTCTGACACCAGTTTGTGATGGTCAAACGGGGCAATGAGTGGTGACGATCCAAGATGACGAGAAAAATAATCAAGTGTGCCGCCCGTGGATTCGAACCCGGGACTCTTCGACTTGCAAGCGGGAGCGCTAACCACTGCGCTACGGCCACCGATTATCTCTCTCATTTGCATTGTCTACTTGGATGTAATGCGGGATCGTCACAAAAGTAGAAATGCATAAAAAAAATTATTGCAAATCGAGTCAAACAAAAAATGGGTTAAAAATAAACATTTTAAAATAAAGTCCACTTTCCCAATACAGTTTTTCAAAAAAAAAGTTTATTACTGATTTATTCAAAAAATAACCCTTTCAATCCTTTCTCACAAGCGGACGAGTGTTCTAAGCTCACGATATATACAAGTTTCCGAGATTCTCCGACATGTAATTGCATTCTATATGTGTATATTGTAAATGTATTAGGTATAAGTCCCGGTTTAATATATAAGTGCATTGTGTGATGGACTTGTGTAAGGTGTCTTCGTATAAGTAGTGTACATATATGTATCTTCCGACGTGTATCAATTTCAGTATGCTTGTGAAGTCCTCGACTCCCCCACTTCTTTATTTTTTCAGCGGTGAGTCATAGTTTTTCGTACGGTCCGTATTAAAAACTGATATTCTTCGTGACGTTATGTGATACGGTTATTTCAATCTTTCACATTCACCGCACTAATTGTGCTTGTCCAGTCGCTCTCTAACATTGACATGGTGCGTTCCAAATATTATCATGTTTTAAATCAATTATCGAATTTTTTTTTTTCATTTATTGAAAGAAAAATCTCAATTTCACTCATTAGTATGCACCATGTGAATTTTTGACAAGCAACCCCGGACTTCTCTACTTTCGAACGTTAACATACTAAACTTTGATATATTTTTACCAATTATTCACATAAAAAGTCTCTCAGTGTACCAATGCATCCGGCTCGAGTAACGAAAAATCAAAATAAAATGTAATACGAGAATTTAAATATTAAGCTCGATTTAGATATTTGTCACAGGCAACTGGCTCAGGAATTTTTTTCATTTCTCGGTGTGCAAGGGTTCGTAAGATTGCTTCTGTTTTCCGCTTTGAAAATAATAAAAATATTGATCTTTCACGTTGCTTGAAATTCATAAAAATGTTCATGTTTCACCATCGCGTTGACCGAAAACTGTTTTTCCGACAGAGGAGTTTCACACAGTCGGAAGTGTCAAAACTGTAATTGAAATTTTTCAAGCAACGATCGATGTTTCGCGCACAAAAGTCGAGATGAACGATAAAGTGGACAACTAAAGAGTTGATTTTCAGATCACCTTTAGGATATACCCGGGAAAAAAATCGTTTGGATCTACGCAGTAATTTTTTTCATCAAATTTGACCTATGTAGGTACAAATTTTGGAAAATCGTAGATTTACGGTGATGAAAATTTTGGAATATCGTAGATCTATCTAGATCACCGTATTATAACGGTAGATGTATGTACGTACATTCGAGTCGATCCAATATTATATTCGAACACTTTAGGCAAATCTATGATTATAGAAAATTTTGATTTACGTGGATCTAAATTCGATCTACGTAGATTCAAATTTTGGAAAATTGTAGATCTACGTAGATTCAAATTCTGGAAAATCGTAAATCTACCGAAAGCTCGGTATATAACGGTGGATTTACGTACATTCGAGTTGCGAGTGGATTACGTACATTCGAATATTATGTTCGAACACTTTTTTTCATTAGATCTCCGTTTATTCACTTAAATCGCAGTAGATTTACTCAGATCTGAGTAGATCTTATTGAAATCTTCGTAAATATACGATTTTTCAAGATTTAGATCTACGTAGATCTAAATTTGATGTACGTGGTTGAAAATTTAGGAAAATCGTAGATCTACGTAGATCAAATTTTTGGAGAATCATAGGTCTATGTAGATCCAAATTTTTTAAAATCGTAGATCTACCTAGATTTCCGAATTAAACGGTAGATTTACGTACATTCGAGTTGACCTAGGATTATATTCGAACACTTTAGATGATTAGATATCCATTTACCAACTTAAATTGCAGTAGATTTACTTAGATCTGAATAGATCCAATGGAGATCTAGGCAGATCTAATTGAGATCTAGGTAAATGTACGATGTTTTAAGATTTTGATCTACGTTAGATCTGAACTATTTCTTCACGGGTTGTATAAAACCTTATCGAATCAGCCCTTAACAACCCTATAGGCACCTATATATTGTCATTTTTTTTCGCTACCATTTAGTATTATAATCCAAAGCAGCGAATTCGACAGTACGCAATATGTGATCATCATTCACCAGCAGATCTAGTATTCCAATTTCTGTGAAATGTACTTTTCGTTAGATCTGCTTAGAATTTGGTAAATTAATGTATCAAAAAAAATGGTATTAATATATCAAGAAAGATTATGAAAATTAATAATTATTATGTATTAATATATGTTGCGGTAACGGCCCTTTGATAATGATAATAATTTATAATTATCAATGACGAGCATCAACGTTATCATATTAAATTTAAAGAATTTTGAGTTATTTTATCTTGAATGTAATTGGGTTTCTTGAAAAAATGATCGAAAACCCCAAAGATCAAGATAGTCCGACGTTCTATAGTTTTATAAGTCGTCGTCTCAACCATAGGTGCGTTCGGTATTTACCTCCCTAGCGAGAGATGAGCAATTATCATGTGGTATCATATTGCCTTTCAAGGCAATCGAGGAATCAGATGTCAATACCGAACGCACCTTATAATTCCCAGAATACACGAGAAGCACAAAAGAAACAAAACACAAGCAAATAAAAACAGTTGGAAATCCAATGTCAGAAAAGAAATTACAAGAGAAAAACGACCATCTGGTGTGAAGGTAGTCAAAATGGTGAATGAAAGTTCGTTCATATTATCCGCATATATCCGGGAAGTGCGAACCATGATAATTCTCAGATTGCACGATAAACATTGCATGAAAAAACTAAAATTAAAATAAAAACGAAAATAATGTCAGCTGATAATCGAAATTCCGCGAGGGAAACAAGCAAAGGAAAATAAAGGACCTGGCGAGGCTGGGAGAGATGTGGTGAATGGTAGGTGAAGCGTAGGTGAGGCAAAAGCAGCGGTAACCAGCAGCAGCAGCAGGGGGCTCGAGGACGATAGATCGATGTCGAGTTGCGCACGCAGGCACTTTCCTCATATCATGTAGTCACCGGTGGTTGGCCACGGCAAGGCTACGGTTAAAGTACGCAGGCCAGGGGGTAATCATAGGTTGCTTTACAAGCCCCTGCCTGGCCGATATCCAGGGGCAACACCGAGCTCTCTCACTCTCTCTCTCTCTCTCTCTCTCTCTCTCTCTCTCTCTCTCTCTCTCTCTCTCTCTCTCTCTCTCTCTCTCTGCTGGCTCGTAGAGTAGAAGATGATATTTCGAAGATACAGTCGTTGTCCACTCAAGCGAACGATAAAATAGTTGGTAAGTTCGTCACAGCAGGACATTCGAATAGGAGCTATCGAGGACGATGAAGACTATAGAAAGAGGGAATGGGTCCATGTGCAGCTAGGAAATAGAAAAAGAAAAATTATTGACGACGTGTGAATCTGTGACAAGGGTGACTGCCCATTGAAAGGGACTAAGGTAATTTTATCGAGGACCTGCACAGTGATTGGGCTCCTAAGAAGCGGAAGAAAGTACATTTAGCGGTATACTTTTGTCTCTTTAGAGGCCTCAGGGTTTCGATACCATAGGCTGCCAATCACTGGTGTCCTGGTCAATGGATGTACCGATTGCCCAAAACAGGTTAAGCCCTCCCTGATACGCATGACGAAGGGTGGATGTGGGAAAAGGGCGAGAATCTTCACGAGAATATCGAGAAAGTAAAACGAGGGGGAGAGAGAGAGAGAGAGAGAGAGAGAGAGAGAGAGAGAGAGAGAGAGAGCAGAGAGACTTCCATCAGCCTGGAGATCTTCTTCATGTCTGTCCGCGGCAGAGTGAAGGATGTGCCTGGGGGTTCCGATGATTCTTCATTCTTTTTATTATGTTACGCATGTGACACGAGGAACTTTCGTGCGAGGCATCACCAGTGCTCGGATTCTTATAAAATTATTTCATTCGGGATCTTTTTTTTGGTGGAATTTGTCTCGAGTTTTTGCTTGTGAATTGCTGTCAGTATTTTTTTTTCTTCCATATTGTTTTCACGACTCATAGGCTCATGGATGCAATAAGAAACAATAAGGACCCCAAAATTCATGTAGCTTGATCACCAACTCTATAAATTTCGTCGTGATACGTTCTTCGGTTTGATGGGGACACCAATTCAAACTCGCGAACAATTGAATCATTGTCTGCACTACTTTAGGATTGTGCGTCATATAAATTTCTAGGAAATTTCAATTAGAATTGTCGTGAACTGTCCTGAACAGCTCCGGAATTGGGTAGCATTTCTTGGTTAAAGTCTGCACTGCGCAAAAACCCGGGTGAAGATGCTAGAATTGGGTAATCAGCTTGTGCACGAGTCTAGAACTGTGCAAATGGGACTGTACACCTCCAAACTAAAGGGCCACACTGCCACAGCTGTTTGGGGCTGGTCTACGCAGTTCTGCGCAACTCTAGAGTCGTACAGTCCATCTGTGCATGTAGAATTGTCCAGAACGGTTCTATGTAACCCTAGAATCTGGTGTAGGATTTCTATGTTAAAGCCAATACTACGCAAAAACCTGAGAGAAGATGCTTTTTGCAGTTCGTAGTGTAAGCACGTCCCGAAGTAAGAGCACAAAGACCCCGAAGGGATCAAACAAAATTATAGTGCATGGCAAGGTTTCAGAAACCTTGGAAAGAGTTTTGGGGTGATCGCAGATTGACTAAAAGGTTTGGGCACACCAGAGGGGTGTAAACTAACGCAAGCATTGAACACAGAGGATTGGCGGAAGTACATGGGGGACGGAAAGAGAAAACGATAAGCTATAGTGGAGGGTTGATGCAAAGGAAGAGAGAGAGAGAGAGGCGAAGGATCATCAAGGGCCATCATTATCGAATAAAACAAGAGGAGCAGAAAATAAGAAGAAATGAGGGAGGGAAATAGGATTTGGAGATGGGTGAAAAGTGTCTCGAGCTGAAGAGATATAAAAAAAAATCAGGCTCGGGACTGAAGTGTACGGAATCTTTGGGGATGAAAATACAGAGTAAAAGAGTCAGGAGGGATTTGGAATATCAGGTACGTGAATATAGTATGTACGTAGATGAAATTTCAGAGCTTACGTAGAGGGGGGGGGGGGGGGGGGGTGTTTTGAGGGATGACATTGGAGACTTGAAGATAACGAGAAATTCCAGGAGTGAAAAAATAGTTTAAGAGCGTTCGAACAAATAGTTGGGAATAAAATTTGAGAATTTGTTTCAGTCGTTGAATACTGAAGAATGAAAAAAAGGTATGAAGATTAAAAAATAGAAAATCATTTTAAAAAATTGAAGGCCTGAAAAAAAAACGATGATAACGGTGACAAGGGTGCAAATGGATAGTTGGGGGAGAAGAATAGGAGTTAAAAATAGACGAATTTCTGGGGTTGTAAGGAGAAATGGAGAAAGTAAATTGAGGGTTGGTTTCTCTCTCTCTCTCTCTCTCTCTCTCTCTCTCTCTCTCTTTTTCCTCACATCCCCTCCAGTCTCATCCTGAATATAGGGGTATGCACGAAGAGTGGGAGGGGAAATGTTGGTATGGGGGTTCGAACAAGACACGCGAGGCTCTCACCTGTTTGCCAAGCCGCCAGTCTGGCTTACGCGCCCGGTCATTCGTTGCCTCTCATCGTCGAAGCATCTCGCGAGATTTTCCTTCGTCTGGCAAACTCGAACGCTACAAGTGGTCCTGAGTGCGAGCCTCCGATTAATTTCGAGCAAAGATTCGACCATACGAATTCACGAAGTTTTTCGGACACTCTCGTGGGTGAATTATTTAATTTTGTTAAGAAAAAAAGGAAAAGAAATATTCATTATGTAATTTAACGAACGAATACGAGTATATCGTCAATTAATAAAAATTAATTTAGATTAATGTATCATCGTATTTAGAAATTTTCATTAAATCTACGGACGTTCAAAAAAAATATGCATACGTGAACAATTTTTGTGCAACTTGTGATTAAAATTTGTTTTTTACTTTTGAATTTTTTTTTTTCAATTCTCTCGAGTGATTTGGTTTTTTTTTTTTCGTCACTCAATGACAGTCTGATCATGAGGTTGTAAGCACAAACTAGATATTACCGGACAAATGTGAAAATTGTGAAAAAAGTTTTTCTAAAATAGAAGAAAAAAGAAACAATTTTCGCCATAAACATAAATATATATTTATGATTATATACACATATGTATATCATGTTTTAATTCCTTCGAGACGAAATCTGCGCAGTTTCTGGAGGTGCCTTGCCGGTGAGTTATACTCATGCGTGGACACATAGTCACTTGTTGCCACGATGTTTACATGTTCGTATTTAAAAAATTCCGCAGGACTATATTTTACATCTTATATTTTCCCAAAAGAAGTATGTTGAAATGTCAGAAAACAAAAAAAAAAAGTCATTGCAGTATTTACGAGTAAGGGGATAGAAAAACCCTTCCGTCGGCGTGGGATTTACAGACGTTGACTCGTACTACTTTCGATATAAAACCCCGGAATCTTCGTCTCTGTTTTTGTTAATTTTTTTGTATCGCCATATTTTTTTTTTGCGTCTCTTTCACTGAATTTCCATTTCCATGTTGCCCCTTGAAAATCCCTCGTAGTTTTGGCCACACAGATCCTCCTAATACACCGCTGTATCGCATTTTCACAAGGGCACAGGGAAACTGCGAAGAACCTGGCAGATAGAGCTACATATTAGTGAATTTCAGTTTTATTACCATGGGTAAATCAGAAAAAGTGTATCCTGGATGTAAGATGGTGTGCAACTTGTGAGTTTACGACTAAACGGTCATCCATCCCAGTAGTAACCGTGGCTAATCTTGCTTAGTTCAGGAGATCGCCGAAGGACCACACGAACCGGATGTTCACTGCTGTCCGTATCGAACCATTATTAAAGTACTCAGTAAGAACAATTTTGATGAATAATAATAATAATAATAATAATAATAATAATAATAATATACCTTAATTGTTATTTTTCAACAATTAATCAATAGTAATTAATATTATTAATAACAGTATGCTTGTCATTACTATTCAACTAAAACAAAGTCGTGCAACTCCATTTTGAGGAAACGTAAAAAAATAGGAATTTCTGGAATAAAAGTTTTGCCCCAAGAAATATCGTTTTGAATAAAAAAAATTTCTAGTCCTCGTAAATAGTACATCTATGGTGATACATTTTATAAAATGGAATTATTCAATACCCAAAAGAATTATTCGTGACGTCGAAGAAATTTTGTTCAAGGGCATATGGAGGAGAGGGATTATTTATTAATTTTTTCGTCAGTGAAATCCGTAAGGGTGGAATGCTATACGAGGTTGGGAAAGAGTCAAATAAATAGGTCAAGGCTGACTATCAATGTGGGTTGTTCTCTGTTTCACGATTGAGAACACATAGTGGGCTCCATATACAATGTGCGATATATTGCGATATAGACATGGGACATTCCGCCAATTCTGGACGCTCATCTGGCCCTCAATGTTCTCGATTTTACTGAAATTTTTTTCAAATTTTTCATTCTCCATTATTATTTATTTTTCGATTATTTTTTTGCTTTTGATGTTCTTTTCTAAAATCAAATCTAATGTTTCAGATGTAAATTAAAATTCTGTATTTTTTCAGCAGCTTTCGACTGAACGTTTATATCTGACGGTTATATTGGTAGCTGATTAAAAATTATAAGTCGTAATATTAAAATTGGAAATGCCAAAGTCCGACCGAAAGAAGAAGAAAATGATTGGAGGAAGAAAAAAAATTATGCTGCCCACTAATTTGAATTCTGCATAAGCATTTTAAAATTCAAAATAAAAACGTCAACATACTTGACAAAATAATAACTCCAAAAATTATCCTAACTTACGTATGTGCCCGTCTTACAGATCCTTAATAATGCAGAGAGTGAGCGAGGCTTATGGTTTTTCGAACCTCCAGTTAAATTAGAAGATAAAAACAATTTTTTCGATTTTTTTCAATTTTTTTTATTATTCATTCAACAACAACAAAAATTGATAGTAAGGCTAGACTACATTGTGAACTTACAAAAAAGTCTATTTTGCTTCCAAAATGCCAAGAAAATACATTAAGAAAAAGTGTCCGTATAAAATCGGCGTCCACACTCATGAAGTCGAAGCGATTGAGCCGAAACGTTTCACACAAATAGTCTAGGAGACAAGAATGATTGGAATTAAATTTAACTATAATCGCTAAAGGGGTTCGGATTTTAGAAAATTTTGAAATTTTCTAAAAATATTTGCACATACTCTAACTTTCGTAAATTAAAGGCTATCGAGCCGAAACTTTGCAAACAAATAGTTAAGGGGACAAAGATAATTGGCATTCAATTTGATTAGAATTGCTAAAAGGGTTCAGATTTTAGAAAATTTTGAAATTTTCTAAAAATATCTGTACGCACTCTAACTTTTGTAAATTTGAAGCTATCCAGCCGAAATTTTTTACCCAAATTTTACCCAAAGGGAGAAAGATGATTGGTATTGAATTTCATTAGAATAGCTTAAGAGGTTCAGATTTAGATAATTTTGAAATTTTCTAAAAAATTTTGTAGGTGCTCTAACTTTCGTAAATTTGAGGCTATCGAGCCAAAACTTTTTACACGTTTAGGCTTGGGGTCAAGGATGGTTGGTATTGAATTTGGCTAAAAATCCCTGAAGGAGTTTACAGTTGGGCATGAAAATTTGTTATTTTATTTTATTTTTTAAATCTATGAAGTATTTATCATTATTTGTCATTATTTATTTTTTATTTATTTTGAAAAAATGCTTGCTTACGCTGGAATTAGAGAAAAAGATGAGAGATCAACTTTAAATTTCAAACAGAAATTGTCAACTTTCTCATAGAGGGAGCTTTGTAAGTCCGCAAAAAAATTATAACAAAGTAACATCCTTAGAACCCTTTACACCTTCTCTGTTCTTTACATTTATAATCTGAAGATGGCTTGATTAAAAAGATAATAATAATCCAGATGAATGAGGAAGCAATGTGTAAGTTTCGTATTTGCACCTTCGACCATATAGTACATGGACTGCTACTTCTCCTATATTCTTTAACAATGAAATTTGAAAATCAACGAAAAATTCGCTGAACAACTGTTTGGTTATCACCATTTATCGCGTTATAAGTTTCTCAAAAACATTCAATATAAGGGATCACTACAATAAATTGTAAATGCAAAAAAAACACATATTCTAATTTGATTGAAATAAACATTTTATTGATGCTGAAATGAAACTAGTTTTGTATGAAGATGTCGAACTTTTTTTTTATTTTTTTATTTTTTCTTCTTCGTGGTGTAGTCAACGAAGTGATAAAAAGAATTTTTCATGGGCCAATAAATAATTCAAGACATCTTTCTGGAACGAAGATTTGTATAATATATCTGTTGAATTTCTGATCATCTGTTCAACATTGATTAATAGTTTAAACAACTCTTTTGACGGATATGCCAGAGACCCTCGATTTTTTATATCTATATAAGAGTAGATGTTCTAGGGTAGCCAAAAATTGCGCCAAAACACAGCTTACACGTATTCCACACGATGTATCCAGCAATGTATTTTACAACTTCTTGTACAAATTGCGAAGGTATTTCAACATCAAAATCAAAAAGTGAGTTTTCGTCATTATCAACATTATCATCAAATGCAGGTTCTGAATCTTGGTTTGTCTTTTTTGTGCTTGCAACATATATAGAACTGGAACATCGTCTGGAGAACAGTTTCCATTTGATCAATTTTACCAAAAAGCAGACCTACCTGAATAACTCTACCAGATTATAAGACTACAAAATGACAACTCTAAAAGAAAAACGATAGCGCAAAAATCTCTACCAAATAACAACTCTATTACAGAGAATCTCGGTGTAACTCCAAGTCTACCACGGAACAACTCTCCGGCAAATCACTCTTGTGGTACTGTTAGCCGGAGAGATGTTCCGTGGTAGGCTTATAATTCCAGCGAGATATTCTGTGGTACACTTGTTATTCCGGCGAGTTGTTTTGTGATGAATTCTCCATCGCTCATTATCATTATTATTATTTCACAAATATCGATACACTCGATTTGAAGGCATATTTCGTAATTTATTGTCACAAGATTCTCACTCGTATGGTTTCACGTTCTCACTCCAATATTATCATGACAGATGCATGACAGGCGCCGGCCATATTGGAATTGTCACGAAACACGAAACTTGCCCACAATGGCCGCCTCCTAGCATGGGGCCACTTTTCTACGTGAAATAGCAGTCCATGTACTATATGGTCTAAGATTTGCACGCTTTTTATTCATGTGTCTGATCCCGCGAAGTTTTAACGAGCAATCAATTATTGATTGACAATAATAATACGTTTTTTTTTCCTTCAATTTTCACCCTTTATTTTTCATTCAATTGATTTTAGAACAAATCACGCCTGAAATTGTGACGAAGATTAAATTAAATTTCATCGAATTTAATAAGGACAAAGGTGGAGACTAACAAATAATAATAGCAATAAATAATATTTATAATACGATACATAATAATAATGGATAAATATTATAATATAAAAATGACTCCTGACTGCCTGCAGAACAATAATACGACAGAGTTTATTTATTATTTATTTATTTTTTAATTCTTTTTTTTACGATATTTCAAGATTCACCCTTTTGGGGTTAAGCTACTCTTTTTTTTTTTTAATATTTTTCACTAAACATCCATTTCAGCCTCCTCCTTGACAGATGAAAATTCAGGTTGTCTTTTTGACAGAGACTGATGTTCCTACGGGTTATGATCACTCCCTGGAATGAGAAAGTAATGATTCGATATGCAAGCGAGCTCAGGGCGAAACGGTTGCCCATCCAAGTCTTGGACGCGTCAAAGGTAGCTTAACTTGAAATGAAACGACGGATGAACCGCTGTGAGTGTGAGAGAACACTCAGAGTGTGAGAGTGTGAGAGGGAGAGCCACAGCTGTTTCGCCATATCCATATTTCTTGCGAGTTTACTGACATTTCGGAAAAAGTAAACTTTCATTTTTGTATATTGTATGTCAAGATCCAAGGATAATTACGATTGTATTCTGCTTGGAATGTCAAGGGTCTCGGAGAAAAAATAAAAATAATGTTTACCAACCGAGTCGTATATCATTTCATATGAATAACTGGGGGAGATGGGACATTGAAGCCACACGCTGACTGATGAGTAGCCCTCCCCTATTGATTTTATACGTATTTTATGATTTTTTGCTTCCTCATAGGGCAAATTGTGTTTTCGTGAAAAAAATTTTATCGAGAGATTTTTATGTCATATTGCTTGATACGTTCCGAATAGTCAAGAAATCACCTTCATAAAAAAATGTTTGAGATGGTCTTACAAAATTCGAACAGTTATATATTGCGAACGCTTTGAAAAAACGTGGCCAAATTTTGCATACAAGTAGGGCAGTAAAAACCCATGGATTGTTACGATCATCGTCAGAATTACTAAAAAAAAAATTTAACATTTTATAGAATTTTTAATTTTTCTAAAAATACTCGCTCCAACTTTTGTAAATTTTTAGCTATCTGGTCGAGACTTCTCACATGAATAGGCCAGGGAACAAGTACGGTTCGTACTGAATTTCATGATAACCGACAGAAGGGTTCAGATTTTTTTTTTTAATTTTGAATTTTAAGTGAAATTGTATTTGTACTCTAACTTTCGTGAATTTACCACTATCTAGGCCTGCACTTTCCACACAAATAAGCCTTGTGATACTAATGTTCGATACTGAGTTTGAAAAAAAGCTGATAAATGGATTTGGATTTTCGAAAACTTTGAATAATTTGGAATTTTGAATATTCATAAGAAAACATTATGTTTGCTCTAACTATCGCGAATTTATCACTATAGTGCTAGAATTTTACGCATAAATGAGCCAGGGGATAACATTTTTCGATATTGAGTTTGGAAAGAATTGCTAAAGAATTTCAGATTTTTGAAAAATTTTGAATTTTTTTTATATTTCGAGCGTTCATGGGAAATGATATCCTTGCTCTAACTGTCGTAAATTTACTACTATCGTGCCGGCACTTGCTACAAAAAATAAGCTAGGGGACACTGATGTTCGTTAAAATGTTAATTATTATCGATTGACGATGTGAGTAATGATTATTTGTTCAACGGCATTGATTTAACCGAAAAATGACAGATATATTTTCTGAAATTTCGAAGTTAAATACGTGAAATTACTTTGAGATAAAGTTGAAAAATTTTAATTATTGAAATCGAACCTGAAGGAAAGCGTGCAAATTGGAAACTTGAACATTGCCTCCTCATTATTTTATCTGTACCACGAAGCTTCCTCTAAGAGGAAGCCAAAATTGAAAACTCGACTTCTTATTTTAGAGAGAGAGAGAGAGAGAGAGAGAGAGAAAGCTTTGTGGTCAAGATAAAATTTATGATCCAGCAATGTGCAAGTTTATAATTTGGACATTTTTTTTTTCATTTCATTGGATGTGGGGGAAGGATCTATGAAAATATTTGCCAATTAGCATAGACTTGTAAATTTTTTTTCGAGGATTAAATATTGACACGCAAATAAGATAAAAATAAATCTCAAGGATGCTGAATTTAAATTTTTTTTAAATTCAGAAAACTGCTTAATATTGTTTTTTACGTTTCACTTTATAGACGATATCAGTCGGATATTTCATCGCGAAGTAAATCCAACAAAAAAAGATTGACAAGTAGGTCGAACACGAAAAATCCGCCAGTCATTTCCGTCAAAGTGCGTTGTCGAAAGGAGGTGCGTGAATGAGAGAGAAAAGAAATCAGGTCAAACACAAGTCAGCGACAGTGGACGACGTGGCTCGGTTAGGATTTCATTATCCGTGCATGAGGAAAAGTTGGTGAAAATTAGTTTGGCCTAGTCTGACCATTCGCCGGCTTTACCACTTGATATATTTATTTGTTCATTCGCGTAATGGATACGAGTTAGATCGAGTTTATTGCATTAAACAAAATGTATGTCTCGACAGTGTTTCAGAATAATATGGAGGGCATTGTTTAGACTTTTCCGAATGTTGGTAATTGTATATAAACACGAGGTTGACTGCTAAGTTCAATGTAATTCACCAATGTCCATTAGAAACTAAAAGTAGTACAAATTGATAAGCATGAAATTTCATTGGTAATATTCACTGTCAATGGAAAATATTCACCTTTTTTTTTGTACAAATCTAATGGAAATGTCAATGGTATCGATGAAAAAAGTCTTCATTTTCATTGCGCGATTGAAGCAATGAAATTTCAATTATACATTTTTTTATGTCAATGGTATTATTTTTTCCTCGAAAAAAAAAAAAACATCAAAATCATTCTACAAATATAAATATTCGAAAAAAAAAAAAATTCCTTGACTCGATCGTGAAGTTCTTTCGGCCCAATTAATTTCAATCGCGACTAGGGCTAGAGGTGAAATAAAAACGTTGATTCGAATTTACGACAATTAAAATCCATTTAATACTCGAGCTTTAACGACGATATATAGTCATTGTCACGATACCCTTCAATCCTTTTAATGGTATTTCCAGCTTGCGGTGAGTTGAAGAACGTTATCGCCTAGAGCCCTTTATGGCTTTTAGGGTAGAGGGTGCATTAAAGGTTTTAGGAAATCTTTTTTTTTTTTTTTTCGATGATTAGAATTTTGAGAGTATTTTTTCCCCTTCCGCTTCGAAACCAAATGGATATTCGTACTCGATTCATTTCGAGTGGCTTCGGTGAAAAATTCAAATTTGTCGTTAGATCGAAATTCAACCGATTGGAAATATCGCAGTTCAACGATAGAATTTTCCCCTGTCACATCTACGCGGGGATGATTCATCCCGCAAAGGTTAAATATGCATGAATTCACGGGAATAAATCAGAAATGCATGACGTAACTGATGGCGAAATTCCAAACTGTTAATACGAGATCTACCGATCCCCACCACCCTCTCACACTCGGAGCTTTATAGGAAAAAAACTATCAACGATCCTCATTTACAACCCTTACGTTCGATCCTCTGTTCCGCCTTTTTCACACGTCATCGACGTTTTATTTTATGGGGTGGTTCGGCATAAAATGCAAATCGTCGGGAGCTTGAGCCACCTTTTTCACCGATAGCTCTGAATTTTAGTACCCCCACCTCCCCTTATCTCGCACCAGTTCTTGGCCATTTTTTCTCATATTTTTTATCAACGACCAAAAAAACATAAGGGGGGGGGGGGAATGCATATCCACTTTTCGTGAATAATCTTTTTTTATATCTCCTTCAGCGTGTGCAATTTTTCACTTATTCTATTATTATTATTATTATTATTATTATTATTATTAATCTCGTTTGAGAATAAATTAAAGGTTGTTGATCTTTTTCGCATCCATTTCATTCCTTATTTTTCTTGGTTTATCAAATTTTATTTTTCCTCTAATTTCTTGTTCATTATTGATTCATAATTGGGAGTGGGAGGGCTATCGGAATTAGGTTAAAAAAAATGCTTATCCACTTAGTCTATCGGAATTGGGATTTTCATGAATGAATAATTAGTTAATAAATACATCATTGCATCATTGAACACTAATCACAAATGAATTGTTATTTCTTACCAACGTGTGAGATAAGAAATGAATAAATTTATTTTAGTCATATTCACGAGCGAAAGGAGCTTCTCTTTCTGATGTTTATAACAAGGTTCCACCACACATCTCATAGTTAGATTCATCTGGACTTTAATTAGAGAGTGTTAAAGAAATGTGTAATACGATTTCTCAGAGAATAGTCATCCATTCAGAATTAATCAATTATTCAAAATGATTAATTTGAACAATTAGCAATAATTCATCAAGAAAATCTTGATAATATAACAAATAACAATACATCATGATAATAAGTTGAAAATAAAAATTTTCTCTCCAATTTAAAAATTAGAAAAAATTCACAAAAATCCTGTGTCATAAAAAAAAACTCAAAGTTTTGTCCCAAAATGGTCAGAGCTATCTTTTTCGAGCTTTCATAAAGCAAAAAAATTGAAAAAAAAATAAAAATAAAAGCTGGTTTGCTGTACATGGGCTGTTGCCTGAAAATTTATATGTTTTTCACCGAGTTTTTAAGAATTTTTTCAGATTTTTTCGAAGTGATTTGCTGCATGACAATATACTTTTTGAAAGTGAAGTGATAACGCATTGCCACAGACAAAAAGATATATTTTCAATTTTTAAATAAAATCGTATTGTCTTCTTCAGGATGTCGTAAAAATTTTGTAATTTTCCTCCTAACCGTGCGAAAGGCATGTGTTACATTAGCTGCATTCGTCTTGGGCACTTTACACGCTTTCAGCGCTTTCAACTAATAGTCGGTGCATGTAAACGTGAGCGCTCAAAGCGCGTAAGCGCCCAAGACGAATGCAGCCTTCAACAAGCTAGTTGAGATATATCTCTGCACTTCAAAGAACTCTGTGCTTTGAATTTTTTTTTTATTCTTAGAAACTCGTTGTTGCACATAAAAATTTTCAGGCAACAGCTCAAAGTAAAGTTTAAACATTTTTTTAAAATTCTTTTTCTTCATTTTGGAACAAAGCTCAACTTTTTTTTTATAGATGACACAAGATTTTTGAGATTTTTCATAGATTTATAAATTTGTGTGAAACCTTTCATTTTCAAAAATTCCTAGAAAAAAATTGGGTGGTCAGAAAAGTTAAAAAAAAAATTTAGAGTGTCTTTTTAAGCAGGTACAATGACATAAAAAGTCCGAGATTGAATCGCACGGGGTTACCGTTACGGAAAAATCCCTTCAAGTTTGAGGGTTAACCTTCAATTTCCAGGATTTAATCATCACTTTTGGAGGGAAACCCTGAAATTTCAGGGTTAAGCCTCCAATTTTGATGGTTGAACCTTGAAATTCTAGGGTTAAACCATAAATTTGAGGGTCATCCCTGAAAAGTTGGTGGTTCAACACTGAAAATTCAGGGATAACACTCAACAATTGAGGAATATCCATCAAAAATTAAGGGACAACCTACAACAATTGAGTAATAACCCTGACGTTCAGGGACAACCCTGAAAATTGAGGGATGACCCTGAATAGTTTGGGGTGAACCCGCAAAGTTGAGGGTAACCTCCCAACAATTAAGGTACATCTCTCAAAAATTGAAGGACAATCTCCAACAATTGAAGGATAACCCTGAGAAGTTCAGGGACAACTTCGAAAATTGAGGAATGACCCTGAATAGTTAGGGTTGAACCCGGAAAGTTGAGGGTTACCCCCAAACAATTGAGGTACATCTCTTAAAAATTGAAGGTTAACCTTCAACAATTAGGTGATAACCCTGAGAGGTTTATAAGCCTCTCAACCCTTAAATTGAGGGGCAACCCTCAAGTCGAGGGCAACCATTATATTGAAGGGAAACCCTGAAGTCGAGGGCAACCCTCAAGTGGAGGCTCACCCTCATTTGAGGGTTTACCCTGAAGTTTGAGGGACCCCCATTTAACGGCTGCTCTGCAACTTGAAGGTACCCCTCATTTGAGTATTGACCCTCAAGTTGCGGGTACGAAATCACCCTGAAAGATGAGGGTTCAGTTGGGGGTGATATTTGATGGGTTTTTTCCGTAAGGGTAGGGTTAAAAATCGACTGGTTTGGCCAGAAATACCTGAATATAAATCTGCTAGAATGCGCTGTTGCCGAACTTCTGTTGATATCTTCCTGGCCGTGACATTTGCATTTGGTTCAGTTCAGTATTCGTCTCCGTAAACATGATATTACTTCCTCAAATATTCGGTGACTCTTCACTTTTTTTTTACAGAAAATATCCGTAATATCTAACGAACACGTGATGATTTTTCGTTTTTCCCCATCTCTAATTCAAGTGCACTAATCGTTGACCCAAATACGTGATTCGATGCTGCTGCCATAAGTGCCCATGCACACCCATGTATGCATGTCGACTGTCAGCTTTTAATTTCTCTTTGTAATACGCGGTAACCGAGCTTCAGATTTGCCTAACACGAGAGTCGATACTAAAGCTTCGATGGTAATAAAAATTGAAGTATCGCACTTTGAAACGCTTTCATGACAAGCGACTACCTTAATGCAAGTACATTTTTTCTTCATGCCCCAAATTCGCACGAGATGAAAATTCTTCGGTTACGAAAGACCCTGGGTCGAATGATATTGATGTCGCGTATACGATAATATTGAAGAATAAAAAAAATCTCCGTCGCGTTTCGGAGCTTTTTGCAAGCTCTTTATCTCGTCCTGTTTCCCTTTTCTCTCCTGTGCCATGAGACGTTTTTGGTATTATAGGGCAAAATGACGATGGAACGTGTTATGCAAAAGGCCCAGTTAAAGCCTTGCGAAGCCGTTTCGACGCATTCCTATGCCGAGAACGTCGAGCTTGCGACGGAATATTGTTAATATCGCGAGTGAAAACTTTCCAGAGCGTTGAAAATAATGAAGTGTCGACAGGATACGTGAGAGAAATATTCAGACTCGAGAGTATCTACGAGAGCTCGACAAATTTTTTCTTCCGATCCTCTTCGCGAGAGGCGAGAAGATTGTGATCGTGCGAGCTTTGAGACGAAAGCTTCGACACTTTCACCCCCCCCCCCCTACCCCCTCCTAGCCCCACCGGAGTAATTCTCCATGCGTCGCTGAAAAGCTTGAAGGGCGACACCTAATACATTGCGCTGTGACATTTTGAGGTTTGTTTTTTTTTTTCAAAATCGCAACGTCAAATATAAAGCTGCAAGCTCTATAGTTATATGAAAAGTTGTGAAAGTTTGTCAACATTGATTATTGTAATTTTTAGTGTTTTATAAATCGACGAATGAAACTCTCTGTTGAGAGTTGAGAGATGCTTTGAGAACTTTTTTCATATTTTTTAAATTGAATTTTCCTGAATTGAAAAGAGCGGCGGATGCGGGGGTTAGAACGTGTACATGTACTTTCTCGTAATTTTTCTAGATTCACAAAGCTTTCTATGATAGTTAGCCAAAATTGAGAAGTATATTTCTTAATAAATATATTTTGAGAATTTTGAAAAAGTTGTATTGAAATTCGGAGCATTTACAATTCAAAATAATTATTAATAATATTGTTTGAATTCAACTACCGTGTATAAAAATTAACATCTTTGGTACAGAAAATTAGCAAAGTCGTGTATGAAAATGATTTCTCTGCAAGGGTAAATGTAATTAAAGACCTTTTTTTGTAATTTTAATGAAACTTGATTTAAAAATAGTATAATTAATTAATTAGTTAATCCAAAATTTGTACAAAATTCAATGGGCTTAAATATCAAACTCGTGTACTGCCGTTGATATGATTCATTCAGAAAATAAGTACGTCCGTAGAGAAATGTAGTTTTCGGGAACGCCGCTAGATGGTTAACGTGCACAGTCGTTCTCAATTATTGAGGCAGCACCTGGATGTACTATGTATAATTGGCGTCTGACGGAACTGTAAGATGTCTGTGACTCGTGTCCATATTTTTTTTTTTTTTTACCAAACCTGCCAAACTAAGTCCGCTAACGGCTAGTTTTTTTTATTTAAAAAATCAAACCCTAGCCCTTTACTTGGGGTATCATTTACTATCTCTCCAGGATTCCTGAAAAGTTTTATTGTCTTCTAGAGTAAAATAAAATGACTCTTCATAATCTTAATCCTAGAATTTATGCGTTGTAAAATTCATATAATACTCACGCGCGTTATTATTAATATTCTTTTTAGAAATTTCATGTACACATAAATATTAATCTTGAAATTCTTTTTACGTTCAGCTTATTTTAAAATTTAGCAATGCATGGCGAATATGTATCTTAAGGTTGATAAGATTTTATTGTGCTTAATGTATCAATCAAGCATAAAAATATCATATAATTTATATGAGTTTTGAATTAATTTTTTTTTTACAACGTATACACGCGTGAATATTCTGGAGTAGTTTCATTTCCTTGCTTCAGTCGATTAATAATCGCCCTTAGTAATAACAATAATGAAAGCCTCGTTTGGCATGTCAGTTTTAAAAGTATATTTACAGTTGTCCATCTATCCTTGATTATTCGTACAGATGGATCGTCATTATTATCACCATCATTGTTAATTTAAAAAATATTATAATTATTATTGATTCGTCACTGGACGAAGCTCGTTGATTTGAAAACGTTTGACGATCGTGTCTGGTATTGATGTTTCGATGCTTTTAATCCATGACCTCCTACGGTACATTCGATTTGTTACGTGAGAGATTGTATACCGGTTAATGAATAAACGATAATGGGTATACGCATTGTGCTTATGCGTATATGTCTGTCGAACGAGAAGCGACGTTATTCAACTGGCGAATGTCAACAATAATACATGACGTGATCGTGGTACCGATCGAATGCGCAACTTAATATTAATACAATACGGGGCGAACATTCCCTGTCGTTATCATTATTATTTACATGAAATACCTAGAATAATTTCATGATACATCATTTAATTTGGATGACAAACGAATGAATGTATCACACGCAGTAACAATATTTAATAACGACAATAATAGTAATAATAATGATAATAATAATAATCATCATCATAATATGATTTTATAAAAAAGGGCAATTTAAAATTTGTAAATTGCTTCTCCCGAATTCAATACCAAATATTCTATAAAGAGATCCCCAATTTAATCGTTTATGAATTTACAAAGTTTCCTCTATGAGGTAGCCAAAATTGACAAAGCCGCTGGCCCACCGAGGCAGCTTTGTAAGCGCGCAAAAATGATAAGAAAGCATTGTGCAAGTTTCGATTTTCATGATTTTTTGACAATTTGCTAAAAGCGATTGCATTTCGTAAAACGTTGAATTTTTTTTCTTCAAATATCTCTCTTCCGAAAAAGAAGTGGCAACAATAAGCTACAAGTCTAGATCTGAATATTACTTCTTTTTGATCGTCGAACATTCGTAAAGTTTTCTCTATAAGAGGAAAAATTGAGAAAAT
Organism: Rhorus exstirpatorius; assembly: GCA_963564615.1. NCBI lineage: Eukaryota > Metazoa > Arthropoda > Insecta > Hymenoptera > Ichneumonidae > Rhorus > Rhorus exstirpatorius. The sequence continues at coordinate 16,921,948 of OY751317.1, read as the reverse complement.
CGCAACACTTGCTCGTGAAATAAACTTTGAGAATGTACGAAAGTTTTGAGCAAGCAATGTGCAAATTTCCATTAATTTTTATTTTATCCTCATTAATTAATACACGTATATATGAGCGAGAGATCTTTTGACATTTCTTCCTCGAACAGCGTCTTAGCAATCAGTGAAAAACACGGTTTTAATAATAGCGAAAACGTGTTTCATCTTGGAAACTTTGATTACCACTCTCCCATAGTTCCATGAACTTTTGTTCGTCTTCTTCTGTCTTGTCGTCTCCTGTCTTGTCTTTTCGTCTCATGTTATCTCAAAAGGAACTTTGTAGAACGAGGAAACGCGATCGACGAGAGCTTCCTGCTCGAGAATCTCCGGATGATTATGGTCGTTTCGTATAGAGGCATCAAGTTTCGATGAAGAAAACTTGCGCTTCTCATGTTGAAAATTAGATTATTTTTGGGGAAAAAAAAAACAAAATTCTTTACGTTATAACGCAAAATGGAACTATCAAAGAGTGGCTTAAAGAGTCAATAAAAATGTTGAGCTTTTGATGAATGAACACAAACGTGTAGAATAAAAGATATTAAGTTCTGCGAAAGTTCTAAAAAGTGTCGAAAATTGCTGCAGGATCTTGAGCGTTTCGTAAAAGAAAAAACAAAGATAGAAAATAAAAAAAAACTTGTGTGATAAAAAAAAAATTGAGCACACTCGTCAGCTTCCATGGCAATCATAAGATAATGCTGATGCAAGTTTATTTTCGTGATAAGATTTTCCATCTCCCATTGGGGCTTCGAATGGGGTTTTCAAGATGATCAATGGTGCAAGCTCCAGCTTCATATTTACTTAAAACCTATATAAAAAAATTGAAAGCGTTGAAAAAAAGAATCCCCGAGTTGTCAGCGATAACGCCACTTGTAGCAAGTCCCAATTTTTTTTTCTCTTGGAAAGCTCTTTTTTTTTTTCGTTGAGCTTTCAAATAAGAAGATTCGGCTACGAAGCTTTTTTTTTAAATAAAAAAGTCACTAATAGATCTCAAAATACAAAAAAAATGCTATGCTAGAGAGAGATAGTATTGAATCAATAATCAAGTGAGCTTAGGACATTCCAATATTGATTTACCGGTCTATAGATCGGAACATTTAATGTATTGATCATTTAATGACGTGATAAAGCACAATACCTGCATGGTATTGCTGATTTGGTGATAACGCCTAAATACAAACGTCACGTTTAGCCTTGATTATTTTCTCCCACTATAACAACCCTGCATTCTTGACTGTGAGTCATTGTATCATATAACCGATAGAGAATATAGTGATTAATAATAAAATGTAGTCAATATGCTTATAAAAACAACAACAACAACAACAACAACAACAACAACAACAACAACAACAACAACAACAACAACAACAACAACAACAACAACAACAACAACAACAACAACAACAACAACAACAACAACAACAACAACAACAACAACAACAACAACAACAACAACAACAACAACAACAACAACAACAACAACAACAACAACAACAACAACAACAACAACAACAACAACAACAACAACAACAACAACAACAACAACAACAACAACAACAACAACAACAACAACAACAACAACAACAACAACAACAACAACAACAACAACAACAACAACAACAACAACAACAACAACAACAACAACAACAACAACAACAACAACAACAACAACAACAACAACAACAACAACAACAACAACAACAACAACAACAACAACAACAACAACAACAACAACAACAACAACAACAACAACAACAACAACAACAACAACAACAACAACAACAACAACAACAACAACAACAACAACAACAACAACAACAACAACAACAACAACAACAACAACAACAACAACAACAACAACAACAACAACAACAACAACAACAACAACAACAACAACAACAACAACAACAACAACAACAACAACAACAACAACAACAACAATAATACCAGCGATAATGATAATAATAATAATAATGATAAATGCCCATTTTTCATTTCGACAAAAAATAAAAAAATTGATTCGAAGCATTGTACGATAAAACGGTAAATAATTAGCTACGCTGCAGTACATACGGTAGACAAATGAAAACTGAAATTTTCGTTGCATAAGATATTCGTGAGAATCGAAAAATAAAAAAAAACAACAACGATGAAAAAAGCAGAATTGAAAATAGCGAAGTGAAAAATGCGGGCTAGGAATTTCCGATGGTATACGAAAAGGCAATAGAAGAAGCGCGAGGGAAGGAGGGGGGGGGGGGGGGTAGTGATGGATAATGAGAGGGCAGAGATTTCCAATTTCCCGCATAACCGAGAAACCACACCGGGATGCACTGTGAATTGGAAACGAATCGACATACCGGCACGATAGCGCTTTTCATAACTCATCGTATATTATAGCCCGCGAGACCCCTTCTTCGTGTCATCCCTCCTAAAAATGGCACTGTGACGACCCCAATTTTCATCCTGACGCATGTTCTAATTTACTCCATTGCCGAGTATTAAAAATTCGTTTGTGAATTAAAAAAAAAAAAAAAAAACACTAATAACTCGAAGGTATGAGCCGATTATGGTGTTTTCTTCTGAAATTTCGAGATTGATTTTTCATGTCAATCTAACGCTCACCCCTTATAGTCGTAACGAGGAAAATGCCCGAGAAAAATTAAACATAAATTAACAATAAAAATCAACGACATCGAAAAAACCAAGGATATCGAATTTCAACAATAATAATGTTGAAAAGTGATTGATGACAAGAAAAAAAAATTTAGAAAAATAATTATTTTATTGCACGAATTGTAATTTCTATTCTTTTTTATTACACACAATTTTTCCCACAAATTTTCCGTAATTTTTTGTTTGTTTGTTTTATTTCACATTTTCACCCCGTCTCTTGGGTACATTATGACTAAGAAAGGGCCGGGCCCGGGTCAGAAGCCAAGTTTTTCCTTGCCGCTGCATCCGACTTCCCCCTCTTTATCGCATTCGCCATAGAATTTCTGTCATGGGCATAGGGAAACTTGCGGAAAAACCTTTGCCACTACAGCCGATTTCTTAGCGTTCGTTCCTTTAGACTAATTTATCGTACGGATTGTTTATTATGAATTAAAAAATTTTTTTCCAATAGTCGATGATTAATAAAATTCTAATATGTATATACAGGGTGTCCCAACTTAAACTGTGCATTACAATATTTCAGGAATGAGGACTACTATCGAAAAATGTTTCAGGTAAGAATATTATGGTTTTGTGGGGGGACACACACGATGGTATCATCAGTTTTGTTGTGAGAAGTACTGTCTGTGAGAAACTAGCACGGACGTAGTTTTGTTAAGATGGCAACCGATTTTTTTCCCAAACGAATTTTGTACCTCGCGGTAAAGCATATTCAGCCATAATGTGGTAAAAGTGCCTATCTTTAACGGATTGGGATTTAGGACCGTTCGAAACTCAGGAATCAGGATTTCAAAATCCTGCAGATAGTATACATTTTGGAATACCTAACTCACGCTACATTTGTCGAGTGCTCACACATTCATTAATAGCTGCCATCCCCAAAACTGCAATGACCCTTGGATCGGAATCAGCAATTCTGCGCGAAGGTTGAGGGTTTCATGATCTTTTGCCACGTTGCCGAGCTTCAAGAATTCGAATCTGATTTTACTCAGAGGATGTCTTCTCCGCGGAAATCTTTCTCGATACAATCGCGATATGCTCGACGGTAATTCAGTCGGCACTCTCCGAGCAAAAGAAGAACGTCGACAATTTCGTCTTAATGGTAATCAGGCATAACGACTATCAGGGCCAAAATATATCACGAATAATTAAAGAATAAGTTCAGACTACTGTTTAGGTTTACGTGTGGAGTACGACAAACGACGGAATTTGTGTTTGAAACGCGTACTTGCGCGGCTATCTTACTATGCTTTAGAAATGTTATTGTTACTTCTCTTTTCTTGGAAATTACTGTCATGATAAATTCCTGAGTTTCGAACAGTCCTAACTCTCAATCCCTTAAGGATAGGCACTTTTATCACATATGGCTGAATTTTCTTCACCGCGTGAGGTACAAAATTTGTTTGGGAAAAAAAATCAGTTGCAATTTAAAAAAAACTACGTCCGCGCTAGTTTCTCTCAAGCAGTACTTCTCACAACCAAACTGATGTTGCCATCGTGTGATCCCCTCCAAACTATAATATTCTTATTTGAAACACTTTTCGATAGCAGTTCTCATTCCCGAAATATTTTAATGCACAGCTTGGTGGGACACCATCTATTGAGATTAGGTTCGTTGTCTACCGAATTAACGCAATATGTGAGTTTCTTTTTTTGTTTTGTTTTTGTTTGTCTGAACTACACATAAATTCCCAGCAGGTGATTGATATGCGATCGGTTCTAGAGCTTTCGCAGTTTCTTCCACACGAATTTTCTTCCCTTGCATGGTAATCAACTGGCGAGGGATCTATATTACGTCTGTCGCATTGAATCACTCCCCGTGTGAAAGAAGAGCTGCCCTCTAATTAAATCGATGAGTTTAGGTTGGGCTTACTCGCATTATCATCCGGCAAAAAACGCAGGCACTGACTGCGTCGTAACCGGTTTTTCGTGTTTTCTCTGTGCCCCCGTATACAGCTCGAAGAACCCAAGGCCGGATTCATCGGCGCAGGTCTGCCATTTCCTCGACTCGGGTCAAAATGAATGTGGGCTTACGATAAATACATTGAGGACAAAAGATTTAAAAAAAAAAAATGCGTCAATATAGCGGGAGTAATGTGGGGAGAAAGAAAGTTTTGTCGAACAAATATTAAATCAGCAAGGGTAGTTTTTTTTTGCAACTTTCGTAAAATGTTCTTTGATGGCATTTGCTGATTTCTTTTTTGTTTTTTTCTTTTCTCTTTTGTCGAAAGTCCCCGGGGTGAACAACTATACGCAAGGGAAGAGAAGAAAAAATGGAATGAAGAGGAATGAAAAAAAGCGTGCAAATTAGAAAATTGGACATCGCTTCCTCATTCATTTGGATTATAATTATTTTTTAAATCAAGCCAATTTCAGATTATAAATGTAAAGAAGAGTGATGGAGAAAAGGACGCAAAGCGTGTTGCTTATTTATTATTTTTTTACGGATTTACAAAGCTCCCTATATGAGAAAGTTCGCTTTCCTAATGTTGGCTTCCTCGTATAGCTTTGCAAGTCCGCAAAAAAAATGATAACAAAGCAACATGCTTTGCACCCTTTTCTTCTTCACTCTTCTTTTCACATTTATAATCTGAAGTTGGCTTGATTAAAAATAAAAAATATAAATAACCCAGATGAACGAGGAAGCGAAAGGTGCACGGAACAAAAGACATTTCAAAAAATAATAACTGAAATTTAAAAAATACAACGATGAAGAGAAAAAATGCAGTTTAACACAGTAAATTAATCTCTTTACAGTGTTTTGATCAAAAAGTAATGTGCGGAATATACTTCTGTACTATCTGTATAACCATATTTGTTGGTTTAAACTGTAAAAACAACTATTTCCACTTCAAAAAAGTGACACTGTAAAAATTTAAAATGCTCGCCATGAATTTTGCTATAGATAAAATGAAAAACCAATAGATTTGTACAAGAAAAATTTTAAAACTGACGCATTAAAATGAACTGTATAGAGAGAGTATTTTTACGAATGTAAGATATAACAAAAAATACTAAATTCTCTATGAAAAACAGAAATTGAAATAAAGAAAAATTGTAGCACGCTTTCGTCGAATTCAACTGTGAAATAATGGAAAAATTACAGTTTTAAAATGTGTATGGAAAATACGACGCAAACAATAAATTCATAAGGATCAATAAGCGTTCATAAAATCAATAGCGTAGTGGTATAGTGTCGGTCGTTAGGTAGGTCGTTAGGTAGGTCTCAGGTAAAATCTTAGGTAGGCTCAAAATTAATTTCGAGGGAAAAAAGTCCGGACCACCAAGCCAGAAACACTCGTAAAAAAAAATCTCCAAATCTTTAATTTTTTTTTTTTAATGATTATTTAAGGTTCGAAAGTGTTGAATTCGTTTACTGCGGAGGACCGCGGGTTCAAATCCCGGTCAATGACGATTTTTTTTTTTTTTGCAAAATTCATAGTATTTTCAAAGATAATGGAACAGCAGTTGTAAATTCGTTCATCGATTTAATTGCTAATTGATAGATAATAAACTACATTTATTATACTAATTCGACCCGCGCTTTTCAAAATCTTCTAAACTTTTATTTTTTACAGTTCACTTTGCAATTTCTCAAACATTAAACCCAAAAAGATGCGCTATTTTATATTATAATTGATTTCACAATTTGTACAGTTTGTCACAGTTGTAAACTCTATTTACACTTTTAAACTGTAAAAATTCATTCTATCACTTAGTCCTTTTTATTTCAAATTCTAAAGAATTTCCGAAATTTTCCTCCCGAGAGGCATTCTCTATTAACAAAACTGTAAAACATGATGGAAACATGACTAGAATTCACAGAAAAATTTTTCCCGTGTGCAAGGTTCTGATTTGCACGCTTTTTTGTATGTAATTTCTAATTAGTTTTTATCTCGTGATCCCTTGAGCGTAATCCCTCCAGGGATTACAATGCCATGTTCAATGCCAAACATCTTTGTCTGCTAGCTTATTTGTATATGCAAAGTCTTTAATCGATAGTTGGAAATTTATTTAAAAAATGTTTACACATTTTTTTGTTTGTTTTAAATTTCAAATGTATGTAATAATGGACTTCTATGAGAAATTTATAGTTGTCTTTCGTAATCTTCTCTAATTCCAGCATAGGGAGGAGAAGGTGGCTAATTAGTGTCTTCATGTTGAGACGGTTAGGACGAAACGGTATGTAACGTAACACTACTGGAAACGTTAAGAGTCCAAGAAGTTGGGGCAACCCTGGACACAAAAAAAAAAAATTATAAAAATACAAATTCAATGCAACAAAGAAAAAATAAAGAATCCGGATTTAATTGAAAAAGGACGAATGCGTAAAAATTAAGAAGAAATTGTTCACGAAAAATCTTTTTTCTTCGAAAATTATTTTGAAAAATTTTCCTCAATTTTTCAAAGAAAAAAGATTTTTGAACAAAAAAAAATTAGTTTTCAATTTTACGTTGAGGTGCCCACTTTGCCGCGCTTTCCCCTACCGAGAAATTCAGGGACGCGATTGAGTTACTTCTCTGATAATTCCTTTAACGTAGCGGGGCTGCGTTGATTGGTCGCCACGTGCTCCGGTAGTTCCGATAACCGAAGGGCAACCAATAAACAACCATACCATATACCATATCATTTTGTCGTAACCGCGTTAATGTGGAAATACCAATGAGCCAGTTTTTTTTCCGGTGGCCAGATTGGCCCCATCTTCTACTACACATTTTTTTTCAAAATAAACAAAAAATAAATAACCGCAAATAATGATAGATATTTCATGAATTTAAAGAAATAAAATATCAAATTTTTAAACCTAACTTTAAACCGCTTCAGAGATTTCTAGCAAAATTCAATACCAACCATACTTGTCCCCAAGACTGTATGCATAAAAAAATTTCGGCTGGATAGCCTTAAATTTACAAAAGTTAGAGCGCATACAAACATTTTTTAGAAAATTTCAAAATTTACTAAAATCTAAACCCTTCAAGCGAATCCAGCTGAATTCATTACCAATCATCTTAGTCCACTAGATCGTTTGTGTGAAAAAATTTGGCCGGGTAGCCTTAAATTTACGAAAGTGAGAGGGCGTACGAACATTTTATGAAAATTTCATAATTTTCTAAAATCTGAACCCCTCAAGCGAATCCAGCTGAATTCATTACCAATCATCTTCGTCCACTAGAGCGTTTGTGTAAAAAAATTCGGCCGGGTAGCCTTAAATTTACGAAAATGAGAGTGCGTACGAGCATTTTTTGAAAATTCCAAAATTTTATAAAATCTCAACACTTTGAGCGAATCTAGCCAAATTAAATACCAATCATCCTTATCCACTAGACTATTTATAGTATTTATGTAAAAAAAAGTATCGGCTGGATAGCCTTTAAATTTACGAAAGTTAGAGCGCGTACGAACATTTTTTGAAAATTTCAAGATTTTCTAAAATCTGAACCCCTCAAGCGAATCCAGCTGAATTCATTACCAATCATCTTCGTTCCCTAGATCGTTTGTGCAGAAAATTTCGGCCGGAGAGACTTAAAATTTACGGAAGTGAGAGCGCGTACGAACATTTTTTGAAAATTTCAAAATTATCTAAAATCTGAACACTGAGCGAATATCTAGCCAAATTCAATACCAAACATCCTTGTCCCCTGGGCTATTTATGTGAAATAGTATCGACTCGATGTAAAATAGTATCGACTCGATCAAATTTATGAAATTTGGAGCGTGGACACCGATTTGGAGGATCGATTTTCTCAACGTTTTGGGAAATTTTGAACATATTGTCATGAAAATCTTGAAATTTTTTTTTTCACGAAAACAAAACTTCCTCTATGAGCAAGCAAAAAAAATAGACACTGATGAAAATAAGAGGGAAGATTGACATTATAGATAAGGACCGGAAGGTGTTGTCAGGAGTTTTTAAATTTAGACTTTCTCCTTGAGACAACGAAAGGTTGAATTATTCTTATGAAAGGTTGAATTATTATATTAATAGTAATTTGTTATTAAATATCGATCATTATAGTACATTTTTATTGGTAATCATAATTCGATCATTTTAATTATCGTTTGTGGAATATTCCGTCCACCTGAAACAAAAATAATTGAGCGGCGATAAAATTCAACGACAGTCCGATGGTTGTCCAAATTCGTTCGAGGGTTCGATCCTTATTATTATCTCATCAGTCAAGCCTCACACGCGCACGATACCAAATTTTCAAGGCCCACCAGCTTACACTTTCACTAATGGAAACCCTTACGATATTTGCTCGCTAGTAGTGCAAACCCAACATTGTCAGACACGAAATTATTAGCCCGAATAATTTATTCCATTGATTTGTCTATATCGTTCCCATAAATGAGAAGGTCACGAGATGTTATTTCGCACATTTCATATTATCAGAGTATTTTTGGTATTTTACTCGTGCACCGATCGGCTACACGTGTTTTTATCGATGTCCGAAACGATCACAGTGAAAAAAAAAAACATCAAAGAGTTCGTTTTTTGTCTTTTTGAGTTTTTCCTAAGGAAATTCGGAGCTTTCAATAAAAGTTGTCATTCGTAATTAGCGAAAAATTTGTTGATAAATCAATTTCCAAGTCACGTCGATTTTTTTTTTAATTTTTGTCTCACTGCTGACTGAAAACGGAAACGAAAAAAAGAGAAAAGAAAAGAAAATGCATTATTGAAACATGCGTTTCCTCGATGTTTACGCGAGTACTAGTTGGCAAGATTCGATGAACAGAGAGCACAGAGTGCTTGAGGATAATTTATCAAGTTATCGTGCGCTAGAGGGAGCGGGGTTTGATCTGGGGTTGGGTTTGGTCGTGGAGAAGAGGTGACGGGGCGAGTTGCCTTGTTCACGCAACCAACCGAGAAACGTACGTATACAACGCGTTTCCCCTGTAATATCGATCCTTTCTACGCTCCTCACCCTGCTCATGTCCAGAGACCTTTCTTCAACGGCTGCCACACACTCGACTAGCCTACATTTTTTTTTTTTTTCGTTCGTTCACGTTACACATCCACGAGACAATAGTCCGGAATTTATGCGTCCCCTGCTGAATGAAGAATAAAAAAAACTGATATATTTGACGTTGATTAGTTCAATTGGAGAATTGTTCAACCCCTCATATCGTTGGTGCGATGAGTTAGACTCAAAGTGTCCAAACTGTACACGCAATAGCTTTTATTACAGTTTTTTTCCACAATCCGTAGTCGCGGAGTTTTTTGAGTTGCTGAATCCAAATTCGATGTGAATACTTTAAAATTAAAAATGGCAGATCCAATATGACGGACATCTTCCAGCACACCGTATAAAAGTGTTCGTATATTTTTTTTTTGAGTTTAGGTCCGCTACTCCGTGACAGTTGTTTTTAATTTTTCAAGTTTTACTTAAAATTCGGATTCAGCGAGCCCAAAAATCCTTTCGAGTACAGCTGGATTTTCATCCTATCAAGGTATCGTATATTTTTTGGATTTTTGGTCCGTCATATTGTATCAGCCATTCTGGATTTTACAGATTTGACTACAAATTTGCATTCAGCTGCTCAAAAAGTCCACGAATATAGTTGGATACTCAATTTGGAGTAAGATAAAATAAAAAAAAAAAGGATGTGCGCACTGTTGCGTCAACTATTGCGTCAATAGCAACGAAATGATTGATATGGTGGAGTGAAATAAATCGAAATTGGGAGGTATCAATTGTAAGGACGCTTTATCGCTGTCTCACAATTACTCGTTTCGTAGGAAACTTATCTGACTCATTAACTTTTGCGTCTCCGAGAAACTTGGGCGCAAATATCTTTTCTTTTGAATTTTAATTTTTTCAAAAACGCCTGTACTCGCTCTAACTTTCATAAATGTTATTTCAATTAAATCAATACAAAGTTATTTGGTATTGAATTTGTCAATAATCGATTAAAAAAAGGCTCAGATTTTAGGAAATTTTGAATTTTTATGGAAAATGATATGTTTACTCTGACTTTCGTGAATTTACCGCTATCGAGCCAGCATTTTTCACATAAATAAACTAGAGGATACTAATGTTTGAAATTAAGTTGAAAAAGAACTCGTAAATGGGTTTAGATTTTTGAAAACTTTGAATTTTTCGAAATTAGGAATTTTAATGGGAAATTGTAATGCATTCGCTATAACTTTCGCGAAATTTATCACTGTTGAGTCAGCACTTAACACATGAATGAGCTAGTGGACAACAATCTTCGGTATTGAGTTTGAAAAGAAGCGCTAAACGATTTCAGATTTTTAAGGGAAAATGTTTAAGGTAATGCTGCGCTTGCTGAAATTTCGTAAATTTATCGTCTTTTTGTGACTTTTGTTTCAAAGGACATATGACAACTGATCGAGTATACAGACTCGATCCACGATAATGAGTCGTAATTTTTCGTATCAGTTTTCATTCGAAACAAATCTTGAAAAAATAAATATGCTTTATCAAAGAAAAAGTAAAATTATAAAAAAAAAACTACGAAAATAATTTAATAGAAAATTGAAGAATCCAATCGATTAATTACTTCGTTTCCATAAAGATTAAAATCTTATTGCATATAATGAGAACAAAAAAAATTGATACATTTCGTGAAAGAAATAAAAATATGAAGAATTTAAATAAAGAAAAACAATTAAAAAATACATATACATATAGGAAACTTGGATGAAATTATCGACAATAAAATTGAGCAAGGAGCACACACCAGAAAATAAAACCTGACCGGGTAAATGAAGTCCAGTCATTCTAGCCATTTTTTTTGCAATCTTCTAAAGAATTTATTTTACTTTTGGAAAAGGTTCAAGGGTGTCCCCTGAATGTAAATTCGAGTTGGCGGGACGCGAGGGATCGAGCTTCAGCCGCCATTTTGGAAAACACGTTTCATTAAATATCTCGTGAACCGTGCATGCACGACAAAAGTAGTTCGAGATCATTTTTGTAGATAATAAAATTCTCTACAACTTTTAGAGGAAACTTTTTTCTGTATAGAGGATGGTTTTTGATTTTTAGTGCGGCAAACTTTTCCGAACATGGTTAAATATATAGTTAACGGTTGATGTAACAGTAAAAATGGCGATGTTTGGAAAAGTTTGCCGCGCTATAAATAAAAAACCATGCACCATACAGGAAAAAATTTCAAATAAAAGTTGTAGAGAATTTTATTATCTGAAAAAAAAGTTTCTACTATTTTTGTCGTACGATGCACGGTTCACGAGATATTTGATAAAATGTATTTTCCAAGATGGCGACTGAAGCTCGACCCCCCCTCCCCCACGTTCCGCCAACTTGAATTTACACTCAGGCGGTACCCCCTGAATTTTTTTCATAAGCAAAATCAATTCTGTAGAAGATTGCATTATGAACCTGCTATTCTTTTCTTTGAAATATTGGGAAAAAAAGTATGCAAGGGCGAGGGGCGAAGAAAAGGTTTCAGAATTGAAGCAGCGAAGCAATTGAGCACATCCGGTCGGACTGGAGAGACAGAAAATCCAGCGGTTCTCGATTAGGATCATTTCTCAGTAGTCCGTGTAGGTATTTTCATTTCCCTTCCGCCAGAACTTTTCCGTGTTTCACGCCATTCGCGAAACGTGCTTATCGTTCATGGTCGTTGATCATGCTTTTCTGATCGTGTCACAATGCAACGGAGGGTTATTTTTTCTCTCCCTTCGTTCTCCGAGCAGTGTACCTCGATGAGACGAGAGCTTTCACGGTTATATATGGGTTATTGCGTGCTGGAGTTATTTATACAATCCTCAATTAATCAATTTGTAATTTAAAAATCGGTTATTGGTATTTCGTAAGATTGCTGAGCTAAAAAAGCTCAATTTATGATAAATAAAAAATCCACTTATTCATTAAGGTGATCGTCGAAAATTATGAGCGATCAATGTGCACGTTTTATTGCACTTTGACGAAGGACAATACAAATATAGAAAATAGAAATTTGCACATTGCTTTCTCTATTTATCTTGCTCACAAAAGATCCCTCTATGAGCAAAATTTGGTTTTCCAAATCTGACTTCCTCATAGAGGAAGCTTTGTGGGCGAGATAAAATAATGAGGCAGCAGTATATGGAAGTTTCTAATTTACACGCTTTCTTCTGAATTCAATTGCAACCACAATACAACAACAATCATACATTTTTCTATGACATTTGAAACTATAAGGGTAATTTTCTTGGTAAATTTCAAAATTTTCTACAATTTAAACCCCTCAATAGATTCCTGCCAAATTCAATGCCAACCGTGATTATGACTGAAAGACTATTTGTCTAAAAAAATGTTTTGACTCATTAGCGAGAAAATTTGGAAAAGTAAGAGCTGATAAAGAATTTTTTTTTTAATTCAACATTTTTAAAAATCTAAACCCCTCGAGCAATTCTTGCTAAATTCAATACCAACCATACTTGTGACCAAGTCTATTTGTGTAAAAAATATTACCTCGATAGTTGCAAAATTACGAAAATTAGAAGGTCCGCAGACATTTTTAGAAAAATTCAAAATTCCGCGAAATGAATAATTTCAAAGCAAATTGAACAAAAATTGCAGTAAACAGAGGTGGGTACATAATCTACCTGTGCATCAAATTTCAGCTTGATTGCTCAAGTAGTTCTTCGGATAGAGGGATTTGAATTTTTCGAGGCCAACGCCTCCTTTAATGAGGAAGCAATAAATTAAGTAATTATTTATAATTACTTAATTATATAATTACATAATATATAATATTATATATATAATAATAATAATATAATTAATAACAAATGAACAAATAAATAATAAATAAATAGTCGTGCACGTAAATTTGGTGTAAAGCGTCCCATATAGTAGATTCGTACACATGGAAACAAATTGGCCGCCGCCGTTGCGATCTCGCGCGAATGCTTGAACGCGTTCTCGATGAAAATGCCTTCTGGATGCTTCCACGTGCGTGACGGGACGAATAAAAATAGTATCTCACGTATACGCGAGCAGAGAACGAGATGGATAAAGAAAATATCTATGGGGCATTCCACGAAAAAAAAAAGATAAACGTTTGAATAAACGTCTGAGTGGTCACAATCCAAAGCTTTCACTCATATTTTCCATAATTTGCGTGAATCGGGCCGTAAATTGAACGTCGAATAAAAGTTGATATTTTTATTGAAAAAAAAAAAATTATAAATTATATTTTCGATGAACATAATTTTTTTTCATTCAAATTTATATTTTTAATGAACTTTCGTATCTCGAAATTAATTTTCCCATAACTTTCATTCATTAATACCCGTAAGAAAATTTTTATATATTTGTAAACAAAAAAAAAATTTCGTAAGATCATCAAAACGATTTGAGAAATAGAGAGTACAGAAAAAAAAATCGGACGATTTACGGAGAGAGACAGCCAAAGAATCTTCGAACGAAAATAATTATCATTTATTTATTTATTTGAGCTGACAATTATCATGGGTGTCTGTGAGTCCTGAATTTGAAAAAAAAAAAAATTCCGAAAATTCGTTGGACAAGCAGAAGAAAACTACAAGTTTCATAAGTATCCAAAAACGCAAAACTAAAAGTTTGTTTGTTTGTTTTTTCTTAAATAAACAATTCCTGTTCCATAGCTTCTTTTTTCCCCCTTTCACAACCGGAAAGGGGAAATTCTCATGTATGTTCTTTATCGTATTATTTCGAGAGGTCGTTACAACCCCTCGAGCGACATTATTTATCCCCATTATTATTGTTATTATGATATTTCTGGGAGTGTCACGAGGAATGAAACGTTTTATCACCATACAGGGGGTTAGTTCCATGCTCTTATTCGATTACGACCGAAGTAAAGGCCAAGCTTCAGTTGTAACAACGTATAATTTGAGGCTACATTATATTTTATTCATTCGAGGTAGTTGAACAAATATTTAATTGAAGATAAAATCAAGCATCCGTCGATCAGTTTTCGTGCTAAAATTGTAAAAAAAAAAGTTCATAGCAACAATAACAATAGTATTAATAATATTTGTGAAGCGAAATAAAATACCCATCTCTAGATTTCCCGACGGTATTATCGTCGCAGGATTGCTGCGAAAATGAAAAAAAAAAAATTGTTATCACGAATCCAAGCCTTTTATTTCGTTCTTTCATTTTTTTCTCTCTTTTCTTTTTGTCTTCATGTACTTATTCTCTCTCTCTCTCTCTCTCTCTCGCTCTCCGCCTTAAGTTTTCTATTTCACCATTTCTCGTTTAATCCAGACAACTCTCTTGCGCCTCTTTCACAGTCGAACGCTTCGCCCATACTACAATGTAGACGCGGTCCGTCGAATTCCTTCCGAAAGTGCTTCGAGATTTTTTTTTTATATTTCGCCCATACCACGAAATCTCTATCGTGAAAGCTTTGCAGTTTCGATATCGAAAACACAAGGGAGAGCAAGACGAGAGGATAAACAAAAAAAAAAAGAACTTTATAAACGTTTGGGGATTTGACGAAGGACTATACAGGATTTTATTCGATGTGATAAGGAATTGGGGGGAGAGGGGTTGGATTTTTTGATAATAATAATAATAATATGTTTATCTGGATTTTTACGATCCCTTTCCCAATCCCACATTACGGACTTTTGAAAATCTTCCTTTCCCTGTTCGGCCGCGTCTGCATCTCACTTTGTATATTATAATCCCATTCGCCTATAAGGGCACGGTGAAACTGCTAAAAACCCGCGTCCATACGCTCTTATGGTGCTTACTCATGGGCGTTCGTATACACGCATTATAATTATAAGGCGGTTCAATGTACATTTTGGCACCTATCAAATAATTTTGTAAATCGGAAATATTTTAAGGCTGAAACACTTTTTTGCTTAAGGATGTTCCTCTGTTTGTTTGCGGGATGAGTCGTTCGAGGGAGATTCCCTATATGCTTGTACACAGGCAGAGCTCAGTGGTGCCAAGCACTGGGTAAAATTTCGTCATATTACCCAGAAACGTGCATTGATGATCAATTTTGACTGCTAAATATTATAAATGATTGGAATTGATGGTCTATGGGCCGAAATTGTAGAGCTATCTTAATCAGAGCTGCGGGCAAAGTATCTGAAAGTACTTCAAGTACAAAGTACCGTAAATACTTGAAGTACTCGTATATTTCAAGTACCAAGTACCGTAAATACTTGAAGTACTCGTATATATTTCGAGTACCAAGTACCGTAAATACTTGGAGTAGCAAGTACTTGAAGTTTCAAGTACTTGAAATACGTCAAGTATCAAGCATCAAATACTTTTTAAGTTTTCCGGTATATACATCTCGTAAGTTCTAGTACTTATATTTGATTGCTTGGGTACTCTCTAAACTCATTTGATTTTGATTCGAGTACGTTTTGTATCGAAACATATTTTCACATTGTGCAATTCACTCAGGTTAGGCAGATTGGAACAGAAATATTTTAACGAAGAATTAGAAATAATTTAAAAAATAGCATTGACGATTGTAATTAAGATTTACTTAGCTTCAGGTTTGAAAAAAAAAAAACAAAAAAGAATATAATGCACGAATTGTTAAAATTGGAGCCATGCATTGACAATGACACCGTAACTACCGTAGCTTGAGACTTTGAACGGTCATTCCTTAAAATCTTAACCAAAGATGGCGCAGAACGTTTCTCAATTATATATTCAAAGGCGTTATACATGTAATCATTAGCAAGACGTATTCAAAAGTACTTCATACTTAGTACTTGAAAAGTACTTGAAGTACAGGAAAGTACTTGAAAAATTAAGTACAGATACTCAAAGTACAGGCCGAGTACTTTTGGAAATTTAAGTACAATATTTGAAATACTTTTAAAGTACTTTGTACTTCAAGTATACTGTAGTTCCAGTACATCGCAAGTGCCGGGTATTTGAAGTACTGCCCAGCTCTGATCTTATCAGAAATTGCGAATTTTTTTTTTTTAATTTATATTGAGACCAGTGAGATTGAAACACTCGATAGCTTGATAAAGAATCATCAAAATTTTGGCTTTCAATGGCCATTTAATCACAGGCATACAATTTTTATAGGAATCGATCAATTGCAAAATACCAAATGAAAAAAATTATGATTGCAAAAGCACCAAAAAAACTTTTATCGCGCTTATTTTGTGTCACAAAATACAATGCTTGAGATCGAAAAATTCGTATAGGGGTTGTTTGGGAATTGCAAAAAGCGTCTGGGAATCCCATGAAATCCTGTCGACCATGAAGAAAACCGATTTATCGGTTCCCTCTTTTATATCTATGGCCTGCCCGTACTACGTCTAGAGATCGTAATTTAAACAATGGGAGATTCTGGAGAAAAGCTCGAGCAAGCAAAAGAAGGGTTTGAGCCCTTCAAGAAACTCTGACATCGTCGTTGACTCATCGCTTTGATGATTTCATTATTTCAACCCCTATATTTCTTGGGGGGGAAAAAAATAGCATACATTCAAGACGAAGAACGAAACGTTGTACCTTCGAATAATAATAATAATAATAATAATAATAACGATTCATCAGGCTTCTCTGGAATTGCGATACTCTCGAGGGTCGACTCATCCCGAAAAAGCTGAAAACAATTTCGACCGGAGCGTACGAGACAAAGCAATAAAAGTTTTGGATCATTTTTATTCTTTCTCCCACACGATACTTCTGGTGGACTTACGAGGAATTTTCGTTCACAATAATTGAATATCAAAAATGACTAATGATAGATCGATTGATGTTAATAATTTTTGATTCCTCATAGACGAAGATTTGTTTTGCTGGATTTTTTTTAGTGTTCAATGTCAGTGTGTTAAAAATGTACCAAAACGTCGAGAAATCACATTTAGAAAAAATGTCTGGTGTGTGTGTGTGGGTGTGTATAACCACGATGTAAAATTGAATCGTCTATAACTCGATAACAAATTAAGCTACAGGACTGCAATTTCGCAGTCAAGTGAAGCATGACATCCTCTTTATTTATTGTAATTTTTATACAAATTCATACAATCACTCAACTTTCATGTCATTTTCAATTTTTTGAAAAATTATCGTACTCGCACGAATTTCCGCAAATTTTTCGGTGTTGTGCTAATTTTCTTTTGTATTATAAATAGATTATCATCAAAGGACGATTGGCATTGAATTTGGCGGGAATCAATTGAGGGGTTCACATTTGATGAAATTTTTAATTTTTCAATAAATGTGTGTACCCGCTTAACTTTTGCAAATTTTGAGATTTCATGCTAAAATTTTTTACATCAATAGATCGTCATTGAAGGACAGTCAGTATTGAATTTGGCAAAAATCGATGAAAGCTTTCGGATCTTGTGAAATTTTCAATTTTTCGAAAAAATTCTGTAATCGCTTCAACTGCCCAAATTTTTTTACATTATTCAAAGTATCCTTCAATAACATTATAGTATTATTGAATTCTTCAGATCAGAATTTATGAGATTTCAGATTTTATGAAATTTTTCATTAAGGTAGTACCTCCGCGACCGGCGGCGGGGAATAAGCGGGAACGTAGGCAAGGCGAAGCGCGGTGAGCGGGCACGCATGAAACAAGAGAGAGTCGGACCGCTCACAGGCTCGCGCGTACCTCTTTCACTTACAATATCTCAAAAACTAAATGGTAAATCTTCCTGACTTTTTTTCACATTACTCGTGACATCCCTTTCTGGCTTCTCCTCGTTTTTCATCAACTTCTTAAGGTTAGTTTTGACGGTAGAATAAATAACTAACTCTTCGTGCATATACATGGCGCATATGTTACGTGTAAATCAAGCCAACTTTGAGTGTAAATATCTCGGATTTGGAATGGTCAAGCTTATTTAAATTGCACAGATGTTCGGATAACATATTAAATAACCTGTATGCCAAATTTCGACCATTTCTTAATTTAACTATTTTGTGGAGGTACTACCTTAAAGGAAGATTTGAATTTGACAAGAATCGATGAAGGGCTTCATATTTTTATGAAACTTGGAATTTTTCGAAAATTATGTGTAACAATTATACATGTCCCAAATTTTGAGATATCCAGCTAAAGGATTCTACATTAATGGAATACACGTGGACACGTTACATACATAATTGAGAAAAAAGTTGCAAATTGAAACTTGTAGATTGCTTCCGCGTAATTTTCGAAATTTTATAAAGCTTTTTTTTATCTCGCTCACGAAGATTCTTCTATGAGGAAGCCGAAATTGAAAAACTCACTTGCATTTAGAGGAGGGAGCTTGATGAGCAAGATAAAAGAAACTTTATAAAATTTCGAAAATTACGAGAAAGCAATCGGCAAGATTCAACTTTCAACTGTTTCAAATATAATTATAAAATATATATATATATATATATATATATTTTGTGATAAAAAATATTTGTTTTGGGAGTGAAAAGGAGTATGTAACACCGTTGCGGATAATTCCAGATAACGAGAACAATTATTTAACGCTGATTAGACCGTGAGAGTAATTGGAATCCTCGTGGGAAATCCTGCGAAGGAAAGGCGCGATAACAGCTATTCATCTTTTCCAGAATCTCAGAGGGAAATTTTCGAGTTTTCGAGAAAATCGCTAGTGGTGTCGTGATCAGCGAGGCGAAAAGGGATATCCACGTTGGTTCTCGAAGGAAATAAAAAAATGAAACGTGATCCTTTTTTTTCTTTTATTTATGAAAGAATTGTTGAATGACAACAGTGACTGTATACGTCCGATTTGAAAACGTTGACGTGCTATTTTTTTCAGTGGGCTATGACTTTTTTTTATCGCCTACAGATTTTTTAACTTGGAATATTAATTTTGGTAAATTTTTTTTTTCAATTCATTTTTCATATTTGTAGGCTTTTGAGATGTATGAAAAAAAAATAAGATTATTTTTTTTTCGACCTGCTATACGTTAGGAAATTTTACGAAATGAAAATAATAATTGATAAAAATGATAAATAATGCGGAAACAAGTGAATATTTAAATTTTAAAGGTTGGCTTTTTTCGGAAAAAATCAAACCCTCGCGCCTGCTATTTCGGTACTTTTTTTTTTCATTCGACGTTCTATCTCCGAGTCATTTAATCGTCAATACAAGTGCCCACAACAGCTTTCGCGTGAACTGACGCTTGTCTGGGGCGCGACCGGACAGAAATTTAGCGAGGAAAGCTTTCTCCTGTGACGTATAAAACACCCGGCATTTTCGGTGATTATACGCGCGAAAGACGAGAGAACCATCCGCGGCCCGCGAAATTGCCTCTCCAGTCAATCACCCCTTGCGTTGTCTATTTTTTTTTTTCTACCATACTCGTCCTCGTTGAGCTTTCGTACTTCACGAGAATGAAATTGGAAACGGTTGATGGAGAAGAACAGCCTGAGATGAAAATTTGGAGAAAATAAAATGGAAACGAGGAATCAATAACAGAGCTGGGTAAAGCACTTAAAAGTACTTCAAGTACAAATTACAAAGTACTGTAAGTACTTGAAGTACTCGTGTATTTTAAGCACCAAGTACCGTAAACACTTGAAGTATAAAGTACTTCAAGTACAAAGTACTTGAAATACTTCAAGTTTCAAGTATCAAATACTTTACAAGCTTTCAGGTATACATCACGTAAGTTCTAATGCTTATATTTGATTTTTTACGTACTCTTTAAACTTATATGATTTTGATTCGAGTATATTTTGTATCAGAACACATTTTCACATTCAGGTTAGGCAGATTGGAACAGGAATATTTTAACGAAGAATTATAAATAATTAAAAAATACCATTGACGATTGTAACTAAGATTTATTTAGCTTCAGGTTTGAAAAAAAAAAAAAAAACAAAAAAGAATATAATACACGGATTGTTAAAATTGGAGTCATGCATTGACAATGACACCGTAACTACTGTAGCTTGAGCCTTTGAACGGTCATTCCTTACAATCTTAATCAAAAGATGGCGCAGAACGTTCTTCAATTATATACTCAAAGGCGTTATACATGCAACCATTAGCAAGACGTATTCAAAAGTACTTCATACTGAGTACTTGAACAAGTACTTGAAGTACAGGTTGAATACTCGGAAATTTAGGTACAATACTTGAAATACTTTTAAAGTACACTGGAACTCCTTTAACTGCCCTCTTTAGGGCGGATAGGAGAGGGAAATCGGGCAGTTAACCGTCTCCTACATGTCTGTCCGTGTGGCGGAGAAAGAGCTGGAAGGGGTGCAGTTAACCGGCGGGCAGTTAAGCGATTGCCAGTGTACTTTGTACTTCAAGTACTGTACTTCCAATACATCGCAAGTACCGGGTACTTGAAGTACTGCCTAGCTCTGATCAATAATATATATATATATTTTTTTTTTCAAAGCCTTGTATCGTTATTCAATTTGAAATATAAAAATTATCAAAAAAGTTTTATTCAATAAAATAATGAAAATAAGATGCAAGAATGATTGACCAATAATTGGAAAACTGAATAATCAATGGATTGTCTACTTTTTTCTACGGATTTTCTGTCTACTTTTCTTTATTTATCCACTATGTGAGTGTGCACGTGTTATGGAAGCTCTCGTGCATGATTGGAATCGTGAAAGCTTTACGAAAGGCAACATTGTGCTCGCGTATATTTTCTGACGTTTGATAATTAATAAAGTTCTCACGTGAAACTATATAAAGAGATGGTGGAGGAAATAAACGGATCTCAAGGTAGGTAGAGAGAAAGAGAGAGGAGAGAAAGAGACAAAAAAAAAACAACGAGAAAAAAAATGTTATTAAATCTCGGAAAAACAACAAGGTGTGGCAAGTTAAATAATTTGTAAAAAGCAGACTATCGTTTCAGTACGCCGAATAAAAGAAATTTCCTAATTATTAATATGAAAATAAATCAAATAATATAAGACAAGCAAATAAACTAAAAAAATGTTAAAATAAATTAATGCTTCCTTCTTTTACACACGAATAAATTGAAAATTCAAAATTTCAATATAATTATTGAAACACACAAGACTTCATCGTTATTTATTGATCACTTCATTCTATTTTTATTTTTTCAATATATTGATAAATAAATTTTTATTTCACATGTTGTTTTTTTTTCGTTCTTCTTTTTATCGAACTTCGTCCCAAAAGCTATCGCGAATAAATTTCGGATAATTTATAATTGTGTTTTATTATTTGTACCGACGGTATATGGAAGATAACGAATAATTAATAAGAGCCATGCGCAAAGTGATCCAAAGCAACTCGATAGTAAAGATATTTAATTAGGTGGCAACTCCAT
This sequence comes from Rhorus exstirpatorius, assembly GCA_963564615.1. Lineage (NCBI taxonomy): Eukaryota > Metazoa > Arthropoda > Insecta > Hymenoptera > Ichneumonidae > Rhorus > Rhorus exstirpatorius. The sequence goes on along the minus strand of OY751317.1, from coordinate 16,900,013 downwards.
GTCGCTATGGCATTTAATAATTCCAATATCCCTGGATTAATGAGTGGCCTTATAACGGGAAAAGCTCATTGAGCAACTCGACGAGGGATTTAGGACTCGATAATTTACCCTCTCCCAATTTATTCAAACCCCGTACTTGCGATCGATTCGATAAATTCGTAAACGATGAATTCATAATCTATAGCAATTGACCTCAGCTTATTTTTAAGTACAATTGTTTTTCGAAATTTCCTAAGAAACAAGGAAATAAATAATTTAAAAGAACGTTTATTCGGGAAAAAATCGTTTAGATCCACGTTGTTAATTTTTTTTTTTTAATATATAATTAGATCTACGTAGATCCAAATTTTGGAAAATCGTAGATCGTAGATCTGTATATAATGGTCGATTTCCGTAGATTCGAGACTTTTGCTAATTAGATCTTCGTTTATCTACTTGAATCTCAGTAGATTACTTAGATCGAAGTAGATCTAATTAAGATCTAGGTAAATCTACGATTTTCCAAAATTTTTATCGACATAGATCTGAAAAAATAATTACGTAGATCTAAACTATTTTTTCCCGGGTATAATATGTACATTGTACATGTAGTAGAACATGTATTATGAATAATCCATTTTATGGCAAGAATTTCCGAGGATATAATTGTTAATTGATCAAATAATTAATTAATGTAAGATTGAGTATCGAAGAATAAGGAATTATTAAAATTTAAATAATTGTTTAAATTTTTTTATCAATACGAATATTATTCCTCATCGTTATTATGTGCAACGTGTCAACCTAACTGTGTTGCGAGGCTACGTGGAGGGTCGTTCCCTGAACACATACAGTGAAGACGCCTTTAGTGTCTGCCCATCTATTGACCTATTCCCCTGACAGATACACTCTGTGCCAGGGGAATGGTTGCACAAACCATCGTTCATCGTCGATAACTTCGCCATAACTTTCGTCCAACAGTCCAACATTCCCCTTCGATTGGGAGGTCAGTTTCATCGAATCACTTAAAAAAACCTAATTTTCCAAACTGTCAAAATGGGAAACTCAGTTGCACCACGAAATTGTAATCACTTTCAATCAGTTTCACCTAAATTTACTTCAATATTCGCACTAATCGTTATTTTGTTGGGTAAAAGCACAAAAAAGAGGCAAAAACTGATTTTTCACAGAAGCTACCATTTTGTAATTATTGTTTTTTTAAAATAATTCTTGTTCAGGCGATAGTGATGCTCATCTCCAATAAGTGAAGATCCATTTGAATCCTGGTGTCAATTGCAAGTTGGCTTTCTCAAGGAGGACGCCTAACAGGACCGGTTTACTTTCCATCGGAAAATTAATATTTTCGTGTGAAAATGTTTGCAAAGTTCCTTCAAGCACAAATAAAAGCATACGTGTCAATTTAGGCATATTCGATATTTTTTTTTCGCAAAAAAAGAAAAACCTGAAAAATCCCCTCCATTTTTGGATTCTCTGTACATGAGACTGATTGCCGTTATAAATACTATTTCTTCGGTTAGTGCATGATAAGATTGGTGGGCCCTATAACGGAATTTCTCCTGTATCGAAATTTTCGTGGGGTGCTGTAGCGAGTACGAGACGTTAGGTGCCCTCAGGATTTGCTCGTGACTAATTGACCGATATGCGACGATGGTGAGAGCGAGAATCTCTCTTGTTGCACATACAGACTGTGAGGCTATTGAATCAGTCAGAGTGGGTTAGTGCCACTTAACTCTCGGTCCTACGTACCCTACGAGAGTCCAAGTGTCTCGTCACAGCGTTGACATTGTGCCCGTCAGTTTGTATAGGCTGCCAGTTTTAATTATCACCACTATCGAAATCGAATTTAATAATAATAAATAAAATAAAATAAAAATAAATAAATAAAGAATAAATAAAATTTAATATCGAATTTTGTAAAAATCATAACATCGTAACTACTGATCGGATTTAAACGATTAAAAAAGGAATCTTTTATATTTTTTTTGCCCTTTTCGAAAAAAAAAACATGTCATCATCGGATAAAAGCTCATTAGACAGTTTTCGGGGTAAATTAACAAAAAACAAATTTTCCCTCTTCACTGATGCTTCCATTTTGAAAAAATTCTGCGGAGTTGCGTATTGCCTCCCTCTAACAGGAAAAAAAAAAATAGTGAGTGGAATTCCGATTGGCCCTTTCGTAGAAAAAAAAAAATCGAAAAATTATCCCGAAAACTGTCTAATGAGCTTTTATCCGATAATGGCATATTTTTTTTGAAAAGGGCGAAAAAAATAAAAAAGATTACGAAGTTGTGATTTTTTAAAAATTAAGAATTTATTAATCATTATCTCGAGAACCAGCAATAGTGGGGGGATGAAATTTTGGAAAAATTTCATGGATATATTGTCTTTTGAAATGCTCATACTGAATAATTTTTTCGAGACAAAAAAAATAACGGGGTGGCTGAGTTGACGTGGAATGTCCCATATATAATCGATACGCTCCTTTGGCATTAGTCCATCGATACATACTTATGTTATCGACTTGATTTGATACGATAACGTAGTAATGTTTTCGTGAATAATGCAAAAACGACCGCTGTGCGCAAAACGAGAGCTTTTAAGGATGTATGAGCACAAGGTGGCGGGGAATAAGCGAAAACGTGGGCGCGGGTGAGCGCGGTGAGCGAGGGGCACGCATGAAACAAGAGAGAGTCGGACCGCTTATTATACGACCCACGCGAAAAATTTCCTTAAAATCGATAATTGTATGTCAAAAGGTTCGTTAACCCCCATTTTTTATGAAACATATGTAATCGTGATAGTTTTCTGAACATTTAACAGTTTTAATATTGATCGTATCTGATCGTGAAAGATACGAATTTCTGTTTCAAAGTTGCGTCAGCCCAGAATTCGTATATGGCGTGGGATAAATGTCTCGATTTCACGAATTAATTACTCGCGTAAAGAGTCGTTGACCCACTTTGAAATTTTGCAGGTTTTATCCTATAAACTTCTGCTACACCATATAAAAAATTCAGACTTTTATATGATCGTGAAGCTAGTGCTCATACATCCTTAATTGCATTGCACCTAATTATTCATGATTTGTGTGCAATATGTGTGCAATATGTGTACACGGATGCGAGTAAGCACAACACCCGAACCACAATTAGCCTTCCTGTACGATATATTATCCTTCATACATGCACCATTTTCCATTAGCCAATTCTCATTGGGACTGTCAGTAAATACCACTCACCATCAATGAAAGAAAATCCATGGAAAATTTGACTCTCCCATTACCATTAGTATTTTCATTCAAAATATATGAAAACAAGAATTGTCAATGGACATTGAGTACATCCATTGACTATCTATTGAGTACATGATGGCATATTTTGCTACGGGTAGTTTCGCGATTACTTACACGGAGAAAAAGATGTAGTGGAGAGGAAAAAAAAAATGTTTTCCATCAACCAATCGGCATGGTAGTATTTGGAATTAAAAATTTATTGTGCAAGCGTACCAATCGTCGTTGGTTGGTTTCCAGTAGTCATGTTGACCAACTAGAATTATAGACTAGCCACCATGACGGTTGGTTCGCATAACCAATCGAAATTGGATAATTCGACTAAGTAAATTATTTGTGCGTCGATTAAGCCGTTGTGCAATATATATAACCAATCGAGTTGGTTAGTATTTCCACAGATGCTGCTTGGACCGACTAGAATTATAGACTACGCACCATGACGATTGGTTGGCATAACCAATCGAAATTGGATACTTTGAATAAGTAAATTTGTGCATCGATTAATCCGTTGTGTAATATGACCAATCGAGTTGGTTAGCACAGCGAGACAAATCGTAGAGGAATACTAACTGCGCAGAGAGCATGTGACAAAAAAAAAATTATTTTTTAATGCCAAATTTGCACAAAATCGGAGGCGATAAAAATTTCTGTATTTTTCTAAACTTATAAGTATACAATAATTCCATTGTGCGCCCGATAATTTTTAATTTTTTGTCGAAAATTAAAATATTTGCGAATGTCTCGAAATACGGATTGTGGGAAATGAGGTTAAGCACGGCAGGCGTATGCATAGACGTGTACAATATTATTTTAAACATGTTTTGACGCTTGATCTATTTCGAAGAAAAAATTTTTCTTCTTTTATATGATAAATAATTGGAATACATTTTTTTTTAAATTCAATACTTCTCATATAAATACGAAATAAATTATCGTTCTTTACGCGGTTACGGGACACGGGACACAGCACTTATGCGCGCGGAAATGGACGGATGCTCGCCGTGAATATAGTCCATTCAATCTCGATACGTAACTAGAACCAATCGATTGGTAATCACAACCAACCGACGGGTCGCAAGAACTACGTGAGTAGTGGAACGCATAGCTCGAAATTCTTACTACCATTCGCAGCTATTCGGCTTGTGATAACTCAGCGTCGTAGTAGTGCCAAAAACTGCGATTGGTTGTACTGTCCAAGTGATTGGTTGTGCGTGTTACCCACAATGTGCACGGTAACTACTACATTTCAACTTGGATGAACTCACGGATTTTGATTGTGCCCAAAATTCTTATAGAGTGGCTCAACTATTGAAGTGATTGGTAATAACTATTCGCTCCAACCAACCAAAAATGGTCGAGGGAACCAGTTCGAGGTAGCTACAGTAAAAAATTTGTCAGGTGTCGCAACTAACATACCCTCAAGCATTTAAAAGTTTGTTCTTCCAACTAAGCCTTTTTCAACGTGTACCTGTTATTCGTGAGTTAATCCTTGCATCTTCACCAAGCCCGATCTGAAGGGGTGAGAAAAAACCCCATGGAAATTTATATGGCTGAGATGCATGAGAAATATATAACAGAGACTTTGTCCTTAAAATATATGTTGGATATATTTTTCATAATACCTCATATATTTCACACTCAAAAATAATATATTTGTTCGTACGCACTGTTTTTATGTGTGAAATATATCAAATGGGAATCATATAATGTAACATATTTCTTGCAACATATTTCACCCACATAAATTTCCCTCGATGATAGTCAGAGGCGCAAGGGGCTAAAAGGGTTGAATTAAGGGTTGAAAAAAGTTCGTTTGTATGGTTTTTTTTTTATAGTGAGGGTTAGATCGATCGTTATTGTCTCAAGGGTGGCGGATTACGAGGTTCATGAAAACATCTCACGACTAAATAGATTCGTTGTGGCTCGATTAACCCTCTCACAGAAGAACCCTCATTCCCATGGATTTTTTTTTGTTTTTCTTGTCACAATATACCCTCGGGACTGACGTTTTCCGGAAAATTTCGACGATATCCCCAAGTTCCATATAATTCATATTCTTATCCCAAACTCTCGTTATTCATTGCGCAAACGAGATCCCCAAATCCTGTAACGTAAAGGAATTCAAAATTCCTGAAAACGCCCGCGAACTCGACTTCGGCTCGGGCTTCACCCTCGCCTTTGTCTCGTGCAGCCAACTTCACCCTGGTCAAAAATCACGGTCGTTCCGTCCTTGCAGCATAATCCACGATTCTATTACTGGATTTGTTTTTTGCCATTGGGTAATTAAAAAATAACTAGTACCAGTGTCCACGAGTTTTTAATGAAATTATGAAATATTTAGTGTGCCAATACTCCAATACTCATAAGGTGTGTAATTTTTTTTTATCCTTCTGCATGCGAAGGAAACTTTTTTTCGTTGAAAAAAAAATGCAGACAAATTGTTCGTGTATCTCAATAAAGGATGTTTCGTAAAAAAATTTGTCGAGATTCGGTAGAAGAGTTCAGATTTCATGAAATTTTGATTTTTTTTTTTTCGAAAAATTTCTGTGATCGCTTTTGAGTCTCGCAAATTTTAATTAACAGTGCGTATCAATGTAACTCGGAAATTTAATTAATGGTACGTACTGACTAATTTAAGCAAATACCATATCACTAGCGAACAAAGATTATATTGCCCGGAAGTTACACCATGCAGTCGCTCCCCTATATATCGATGAATTTGCTTTTAATTCTTTTTTTTTAGCTTTATGTAACTTTGGCTCTAGATAACGCTTCGGAAAATTTCGAAAAAGCTTCCGGCAGCGATTAATTAAGTCACTTTAATTAAGTAACGCTCTGGGATATCATTGTCTCACCGTCGCTTTATCGCGATCGTCTCGTTCGTTCCTTCAGATTTGTCTCTGCTCTGCTGAATCCTGCTCGGTTGCCTCGGAGAATTTTCAAGCCTGCGACAAAGTGGCAATTCTACACGGAAGCCGGGCTAATTGGTAATATCTATTTACGAGCCCATGGAGAACCAAGCACGTATATAGTAATGGCGAAGGAGATACGGTTTAGTGGATACGATCTGTCTTGGGTCACGGTGGATGGTTGTCAATGGTTTCGTGCTGGAACTTACGTCATGAATCATTCAAGAAAGACGATCATATTGGACTTTTGAAATTTAACGACAAAAAAAGTATGCATTTTGATACTAATTTGGCGAAGGATATTTCTCAGGGGCGTTACATTTTTGAAAAGAAAAAAAAATCGATTTTTGGGTTTTGAAAATTTCTCAAAAGTTACAATACCGTGAATACTCACTCCGAAATTCATGAAGTTTCGAGGATCAACGAATACAACTCTCGAGGTTGAAAAATATAGAAGTGCTGGCACTTTAAAGTTTAGAAAATCATTCCGGTAAGCGAGCAGCTCTTTCGACGGTGATGGCAGAGAGTGGTTGGGAGTTTGGGAATGATTGAGTGGTCAACTTCGTCTCTCGCTATCGAATGACGTATTCGTGTCCTTGCGCTTTTTTTTTTCAATTTTCACGCGTTTAAATAAATTTCATATTTTTTTTGAGCCAGGAGGATGTTCTTTTTTTCGTCTGATTCGTCTCGAAAAACTTTGCGGAAGATGAAAGCTATTGGGAATTCACAAATGTCACCCTGACCTCTAGCGGCCAAATTTCAAAGTAATTATCTCCAGTTGCTGCCTGATGATTACCATTGATTATCATGCGAATTTGTCACTTTTTAACTATAATTTAAAATCTGCTGCTTTATTACAAGAAATAAATTATAAATAAAGTTCGAGAAGACATAGTCGATATTTGATGCGAGGGCATGAGATTTTCATCACACGCAGAATATGAATAATTGTTTTAGTTATGTCGTGTAAGCACAAGCGACACGTGACTTTCAATTTCATAACTTATGAAACATGGACAATAATTCATAAATAAAACATTTTTCATGCAATAGTTTGATATTTTAACTAATAATTTATTGTTCGAACGGATTTATTTAGCCGAAAAGTGACGGAAATTTTTAAAAAGATTTCGAGGTTAAACATGGGATGTCATGTAGGTTGATTGTAATCCTTATGGCGATAATCACTTGATCCGTATCCAATTTGCGCAGTGGATTCTATCCACGCATAATCCTCAACGGTAATAAGCCCCATTGTCAAATCTTACTACAAAAATCGTATTTTGCCGAAAAATATGCGGTAATCCAGTGTTTACAACTGTTACCTATGCTGCCCCATCCCCATGCTAACTAGAGCTGGCTACTGGACTGGCAACGAACTGGAGAAAAGAGGCCATATTGGATAGGCCTCGCCTCCGTGTTGATACACAATACGTTTTTTGAAATTTGAAGTATTAATAGTCGACAGAAGAATCTTTTAATAGCACCATCGAGTGTCTCGCTTGAAATCGTAAAACTTCTGGAGGAAACATTCACGTTGACCGAGTTGTAATTTGTAGAGTTGATATCGACAGGAATATGATCTATAATAAAAGGCTAGATCGACGCAACGTTTTTATTGGCATACAGATAGAAATCTACGTAGTTCTCAAAGTCCAGATGGAGTTTTACATGGTACTCGGAATTAAGGCACAACCAATTCTTCACAGTTCTCAGAGTCCAGTTCAAAATTTTTATTGGCCTTAAAGGGGCACCTCAAAGGTGCCTTAAAGGGAGACCTTAAACAGGTCTCTAAAGCCTCTATTTTAGAGATCTGTTGCAACAATAGTGGTGGGATTGAGCTGGAAGTGATACTTTCAGCAGAATGCTTGGATTATTGTTTACAAAATGCCTCATTGACGTTTTTCAAATAAATATAGTATAGCGGTAATTGGGAAGTTAGCAAGTCACTGCGAAAAACTTGCGCGCATGATATCTCCAGAACCGTTGGATCGAGCTAGATCAAATTTTGCACAAAAATTTCTAAAGTCATCCACTTTCAAATGATGAACCAGGAACTTGATCCACTGATTGATTTTTAAAATACGTGATATTATGCACTAATGAAAATCAAAATAGCAAGAAACAAATATTTAATCCTCTGCCAATTGGTCAATTCTAAAATTCAAAACTGGTTCATTATTTTGATTCACCACATTCTTTCAACATTTGGTTAAAATTTTCGACTCAATCGGACAAGTCTGTCTTGAGAAATCCTGCGAGCAAGCTTTTCGCAGTGACTTACTAAGTTCCCTGTTACAGCTGTATTATTCGTTCATTTGAAAAACATCGATGAGAAATTTTGTAAGCAATGGTCCAAGCTTCCTACTGACATTGAGAGTATCATTTCCACCCCAACCTCGCAACTATTGTTGCAATAGACCTCCAAAATAAAGGCCTTAGAGACGTATGTGCTCCCTTAAAGTCGAGCTCGTGTTCTTCATCGAGTTCATGTCGAGTTCTACACAGTGCTCGGAATTTAGATTCAGTTTTTCACAGTTCTACGAGTCCACTTCGGGTTCCCCATATACTTCTCGAAGTCCAGGTCGAGTTCTTCATAGCTCTTCATAGCTCTGGTTCAAAGTTTTAATAGTTCTTGAAGACCGGCTTGGGTGCATCATGGTTTTTGAAGTCAACGTCGAGTTTTTCTTTTTTATAATTCTTGGAGTCCAGATCCGGTTCTTCACAGTTCCAGGAGTCCTGGTCCAGTTTTTTTTTTTTATAGTTCTTGAGGACCAATTTGGGTCCTTTATAGTTCGTGGAGTCCAAATCGATCTCTCCGTAGTTTTCAGATCACTATGAAATTTTATCAATGTATTAAAAAAAATGATGAACTATAAACGATCGACGTTAGATGGAAAAAAATTTCGGAATCTTTTTTTTTATCTGTGATATTTCAAGGTATACTCCTCTTTCAGATTTTTATAACTCTTTTTTTTCACTAAAATTTTTTCCACTGCTTGCCGGCACCTTCTTGCTGTGCGTCCGTGGCTGTCTTTTTACATTATCGTGATTATTAAAAAAAAAAAAAGAAATGTATGATGAAAATTCCATTAGTTTAGATGGTTGTGTATGCGAGGTATTATCATAAAATACCATCGTCGAGTTTTTTCTATTCGCTGCTGAGCTTGCAAACATCCGGAATATGATTTTCATTGTTTATAGAATCAACGTTTTTGAACACGCGCTGCTTCCTCAGTCCGGATAATATTGGCTCGGCTGTCGATATAGGAAAAATAAAAAATAAAAAAATAAAATAAAAGTGCCATCGGATGCTATCTATCGTCGTGCAAATTTGACTCTGCCACGGCCAAGCTTCCGCGATGTTTTTGGAATTCCCGTAGCAAAGCAATTACCGAGAGTTCGGTTCGTTAAACTGATTTGCTGTGAACGGTATATATCCCCAACCTCAACAACGTTTTAGAGCTGCAACACATATAGTCCGCCAATCTTTCAACATACGTACCGAATGCATATGCTATAGTTCTATTTGTTGCTTCAAGGAGGTACGATCACTTCTGTGGGAGGGGAATAAGCGGAAACGTAGGCGCGGTTATGAGCGCGGCGAGCGAGGGGCACGCATGAAACGAGAGAGAGAGAGTCGCGCGGAGTTCTGAAGAGTAATTTTTCAATTTTTTACAATGTCTATTATATCTGATCTATAAAATTTCAGTTTTACAACGGGTGTAGTTGGATGCGTGAGCAGTAAAACCGTGATCACCGCACATCTGGTTGACCGTCTCCATAAGACGACGTGCTTTAGTAACTCAAACTGCTCGACTTTGCAATTTTATCACGAAAAAACTAAACGGTCAATATAGCTCAAATTTTGACAATAGGCGCATAAAGTATTCGTCAAAAACATATAAAAATTTCAAGTCCGAAAGTTGTGGATTATCGTAGCAATGATCGTACCTCCTTAAGCTCCCTTTTGAAGCGCATTGTATCTCGTTGCTCTCCTCCTCAATGTAAATATACGCTGCGTCTCATAATAATAACGTTATGCTGTTATTGTTATTACAGCTGTTTTATAATTTTTTATTATTTTATACATTTATCAATGCTTAACTTGATTATTATTGACATCTATATTTTAAATTATATTAATATTGTGATTATTAACCTTATTACCAATTAACAGTAGCGTTTTACGATTATCATGTCAAATTTTATTATTATTATTATTATTATTATTAATATGAATAATATTACAAAATTTTATAATTTTGAGGGTACTAACATTATCAAGATATGCTTGTCCAATGTAATCTTATTAACGTTGATCTTGTTAAAAATCACTCATTAAGGGTAAAACGAGAAAAAAGAATTGCCAGATTCAAGTCTATACTGTCTTGTTTACTAGGCTACTGTCTTTTTTTCCTCTCACGATCCATTTTTTATAATGCGAACGTGTGTAAATTATGATGATACCTGTGTCGAATATCCGTTTACGAGAATTCGTTCACACACAGCACGGGTATTGGTGAACGATGACGACAATATGGAAATTTGACGAGGGCACGTATATCGAAAGTCCATCTCCTGGTTCATGTATCGTTCGACGTTGAAAAATCCTCGATGCTTTCTATAAATTTTTCACTGAATTTCCCGCTCGCAAATATCGGATAACCGTGTACCATGTTCAACGTATCGCATTATATGGGCGTCGCGAAACACCTATACAATTTCCGGAAAATTAAATTTTGACACCCGTGGCGAAATTTTGTGAAATAACTTGCCGTATGATTAACGTTTATTCTAGAATTTGCATACACGCGCTTGACGCTTACAAATTTGATACAAAAATGTTTACCTTGCCTCAAATTTACTTACATACTAATCAATTTACAGTTAATCGTTAATAAATCAGAACTGGGCAAAGTACCAGAAAGTACTTCAAGTACAAAGTACAAAATACCGAAAGTACTTGAAGTATTTAAAGTACCAAGTACCACAAATACTTGCAATACCGAGTACTGCAAGTACTTAGTACTTGAAGTACACAATATTTGAAGTACTTGAGATAACAAGTACTTGAAGTACGTCAAGTATCATCAAGTATCAAATACTTTTCAAATTTTCAGGTATACATCCCGAGCAGAAATTCATTCAGGCTGCCTGATGATTCATCAGGGCCTGATCAGGTATCAATAAGGGGTGCCTGATCCGGCGTGCCTTATTAATGCCAGATAAGGGCCTGATTAGGTACCAATAAGGCGTGCCTGATCCGGCGTGCCTAATTTGTGTCAGATAAGGGCCTGATCACGTATCGATAAGGCATGCCTGATCCATAGTGCCTTATTTATGTCAAAAATTACTGTGTATTATTATGTTTACGCCGTCACGTTGTTCTATTCAGCCCGTTGAGACAGCGGCTTTTCATCAGAACTCATATACTAATGTCATTTAAATACAAGAAAATAATAAGGAACTAATAGCGTAGTGGTAACGTGTCAGTCGTTAGGTAGGTCGTTAGGTAGGTCTCAGGTAAAATCTTAGGTAGGCTCAAAATTAATTTCGACGGAAAAACGTCCGGACTATGAAGCCGGAAACACTCGTAAAAAAAAATAATCTCCAAATTTTTAATTTTTTTAAAAAATGATTATTTAAGAATCGAAAGTGCTGAATTCGTCGATTGGAGGGTAGTGGGATCAAATCCCGGTCAATGACTTTTTTTTTTTTTTTAATTTACAGGGTTTTCAAAAATAATGGAATGTAACAGCTTCAAATTCATTCATCGATCATTCCTAATTGCCAATTTAAAAATAATTATATCTATAGCCGGACGAAATTTCTACTCGGGGTTTTATCAGGTCCAGATAAGGCGTTTTATCAGGGCCGGATGAAGCGCCTGATCAGGGCCGAACGAGGCGCCTGATCAGGGCCGGATTTACCAATGCGTTACACCCCTGATCAGGGCCGGAGTTATTTAGCCTGATCCGGGCCGGATTTGGTATTGTGGCAACCTGATCAGGGCCGGATTTCTCCCTGATTAAATTTCTGCTCGGGATCTCGTAAGTTCTAGTACTTGTATTTGATTTCTTACGTACTCTTTGAACTCATTTGATTTTGATTCGAGTACTTCTTGTATCAAAACATATTTTCCCATTATGCAATTCACTCAGGTTAGGCAGACTGGAAAAGAAATATTTAAACGAAGAATCAGGAATTATTTTTAAAAAATAGCATTCACGATTGTAATTAAGATTTATTTAGCTTCAGATTTGAAAAAGCAAAAAATAAAGAATATAATACCCGGATTGTTAAAAACGGAGCCATGCATTGATAATGACACCGTAACTACCGTAGCTTGAGCCTTTGAACGGTTATTCCTTACAATCTTAACCAAAAGATGGCGCAGAACGTTTCCTCAATTATATATTCAAATGCGTTATACATGCAACCATTAGGAAGACGAATTCAAAAGTATTCATACTTGGCAATTGGAAAAGTACTTGAAGTATAGGAAAGTACTTTAAAATTAAAGTACAAATACTTAAAATACAAAAATAAAGTACAAATTTGTCCTTCAGAAGTACTTTAAAGTACTTTGTACTTAAAGTACTGTACATCGCAAGTGCCGGATACTTGAAGTATACTGCCCAGCTCTATAATAAATAGAATAATAAACATAATACGGAATTTTAAAAATAATTTATAACGATTTACATTGTTTTTTCTTCTCCTCGTTGGATATTTTTCTCATCGTAAACGTTTTTCGAAATAACATGGGTATAATTGAGTGTACCGAGTTTGTTTGATTAATTGGAAATTCATTCGAAAATAGTTTAATTCGACGAAACTTTGTACATTAGAGTTTTTGTATTATCCAGTTGGATAAATACGTATCGGGGACTATTTAGTGTAAATCACGGGGATTGTAAATTCGGACGTGGGAAAATGTGTGTTGGATTCTCTCGGGAAGTCTTGGCAGTCGAATGTCGGAAACATACGTAGAAATCTCCTGTCTCCGTTATTTAAGGAGTTATAGCGAGTCAGGGAGGCCAACGAAGCGAATTTTTGAGAATTTATATTCAACAAATCATTAGCATATATTCGTACAAAAGTTTTGTATTCGATAAAGTGATATTTGAGTATAATTCAGTAATTTCTTTCGTGAAAAAATCTTAATTTGCAAAAAAGTTAAAGTTACTGCAGATGTTAAAGCTACTCTATGGATCTTTTCAAAAATTTTTTTCGCTTTTTTCGGCATAATAATCTGGTGTTTTATCGAAGGATATTTTTTCTTCTTCGATGTATACTTTCGATTCGATGAACAAAAAAATGTCCTCTGCTTTTTTTCGCAGAAATCTTGACCCTAACTTCGAACACTCGCCATTTTGTTTTAACTCGATATTTCGTGAATTCCAGCTATTTCGATTATCGATAAACGAATATACTAACTAAATCTTTTTGGTATTTTGATTTTGGAGGGTCCGATTGCGAAGGGCAGGGCTCACCGGAAATAGTACTTTTCTGCACTTTTTGCGGTGTAGCTTCCTCATGAATGAATATTTTTGCATGAAAAAATTACTAAATATTCTTCAAATATTACTTTTTAAAATACAAAACTTCTCTACGAATATTTGCTCATGGTTTAAAAAAAGAAAATTCTTTAAAATTAGTTTTTTTCGGCTTCCTGACTATACGTATCAAACCCCTTAATAGAGAAGTGTATAATGAGGTGGGGGGGGGGGGGGGGGGGGGCTATACGTTATAACGAGCATATTGTTGCTTCGTAATTTTCTTTACACTACCAACGTTTTTATGAAGAATTAAAAATCAAGAGATCAAGTCAAAGAGGATCTTCGTGAACATAGAAAAATTGCAACGAAGCGACACACGAAGCTGCACATTTTAGCTTGTATTTTTTAAATTTTCAACAAAAACATAACGCTATAAAGAAATTAGTTTGCGACAAATAAACTCTTCGCCGACACGAAGAGAATTTTCATATGCAATTTTCGCAGTCATTCCGATCTTTTAATTCCTGTTTATATCGTTGCAATGTCAACTTCATCCGACCTGACTTCACTACTCGTCTTTTTTCACTCCTGTTCGTAGTTACTCCGTAAAACTCATGCCCGCGTGTTTGTGTTCCTCCCGTGACCCAATTTTCCACGCCATTTCCGGACGATTCTAACATACACGTCGGCGTTTGCCCCGGTATCTCTGCCGTTCTCGCGTTGGATTCACCGATACACACAGCCTGCGTTTTTTTGTGTTCCTTTTCCCCTCACAGACGTAAACAAAAAAAATTCCCACAAAACGGATGAAAATAAATAACCAATTTTTTTCCTGACTGGCAATTCTAATTGTTTTACAATTTTATCGAGAGCCTGTTCTTAAGGATGTATCGGACGTACCTTCCCAACCAAAAGTGACTTTCGTCGGTAATATTGCACACTTCATGATATGATAAAAATCGGAAAAAATTCAAGCACAATACAGACGATAAGAAAATTAATTTTGAATAATAATAATGCCAAAAAAATATCAATAAATTGTTTAAACAAAACATTGTTTAATAAATTTTTAGGGGAAGTTTTTTTTTGACACGTGAAATGAATTTGTTGATTTTTCTGACTACATATGAATTTTTTAAAAATTTTCTTATCATTTTGAAATTTCAGTTTTCGGAAATTTGTAAAGGTTGTATTTACGAAACTATTCGTTCAATGCTCTGGAAACTTCTTGATTGTAATACACAACGTTTTTACGAAAACATATCCAAAATTCACGATTTTTCCTTTATATTTCAAAATTTAAAAATTTACGAAAACCGAAATTTCAAAATAAGAATTTTTTTTTTAAATTCATGTTTAGTCAGAGAAATCAACGAATTCATTACACGTGTCAAAAAAATAATTTCCCTAAAAATTTGTTAAACAATGTTTTGTTTAAACAATTTATTGATAACTTTTCGGTATTATTATTATTCAAAATTAATCTTCTTATCGTCTTTATTGCGCTTGAATTTTTTCCGATTTTTATCTTATCATGAAGTATGCAATATTGTCGACGAAAGTCACTTTTGGTTGGGAAGGTACGTCCGATACATCCTTGAAAGCGATCAAACAATAATTAAAAATTATATGAAACCAAGCTGTAGTATACATAAAAAAGTAGCCAATCGTTAAGTTCACAATTTGTCCGTTGTTCGTATTTTTCAGGCGAATCAAATCATCGATGAGGAAAATTGAGTGGAAGTTTCTTCATCGTTGAAAAAATCCTGTGTTAAATTAATCCAGGATATAAGATTTACTGAGAAAAATGACTTGACTGGGAACGTGGAATCGAGGAACGTTTTCCTAAAAATAAAAGGAAAAAAAAAAAGAAAATTGAAAACAAGAGCAAGAGAGAGAGAGAGAGAGAGAGAGAGAGAGAGAGAGAGAGAGAGAGAGAGAGAGAGAGAGAGAGAGAGAGAGAGAGAGAGAGAGGATTTGCCCAAATTCGAAAGGCATAAGGCGTCTGAGCTGAAAAATGAGTTTCTTCAATTCGTTGCAACAGTACGTCAGTGACAGCGTGGCCAATCTGAGTCTGAGTCCGAAAAGATTTTCCTTCAGTCGCGAAGATTCGACGGGAGATTCGAGTGGAAGGACTGGCTCCACCGGAAGTGTCACGAGCACGACAAACAGCAGTGTCACGACACAATCCTTAACTCCTCATGGATTTCCGAAGGTTAGTCAAATATTTTAATTTATTCCATGTGCACAATGATACAGTAGCGTCTGGCTGAGTAAACGCTCGATAAGTGCGCGCCAAAGGGTCTTTTCTCCGCCATCAGCAGGCTGTAACGTTTCCCCACCTAAGACCTGACGCACAGCAGCTTGACCCGACCCTTATTTTTGACCCAAATAAGCCTCGTATGCACGCACTCAATGAGAAGCGCTATTGCAATCAATAAATTAAACAAGTGATAAACATTCTCGCGGACAATCATCGGCAATGACGAATACCAAAATAGATAATCAGAGCACTTCAACAAACCCAGAAGCACTCTACGACAGAAGTACTCTAAGTACTTTCAAATACTCGCAGGCAGTCGCAAACATTCTCAGAGGTTAAAAATTCTTCACGCAACTCTAAAGCATTGAAAAAATCCTCTCACACATTGGGGAACACTGTCGGGACATTTGAACATTCGCAAACATCCGTAAAAAATGTTAGATACTCGAAAAACCCTCCTGGACATTATTCACAAACGTTTTTACGGACAGCCACCCAGGCATCCAATGACGAAATTTCGACAAACAGTCGAACAATATGATGATTCCAAAAAAATGTATAACGTTCATGAATGATTTTTTTCGTTCTCAGGTTGTACCTCCACCTGGCACCATAACACCAGCACCCCATGCTCCATTCCTCTCGACGAGAAGGCGCACCCTCGACTGCACTTCCGGTTCGGGTCTTTCGGTTCATCCGGCAACCGGCGGAGGTGCGATCTCTCCAAGACGACAGGGCTCCTTCAGAAGAAATGTCACCCCAAACGACAGGCCACCGTTGGCTTTTTGCAAGAGAAGACCCTCGTGGCCGGAAGTTGACATTCAGGCGACGTCTGGGTGAGTCGCAAACACGACTTTAACTTACATTTTAGCCTGAATCTACGAATTTTTTTGTTTGTAATTATTACCGACAGATTAACTTTCAACGCAAGAAAATAAAAAAGAGACGGTTTTTTGCTCTTTTACAATAATTTCACATGAGTAATAATTGCGAATGCCCATGATGGAGTCTTCGTCGTTATTTCCCTGATTTGGTGAAATTTATAGATTCGTTTTACACAAATGCTATGATTTTCGTGGCTGTAACGGAACTTTGAGAATTGCCAAAATTTAATCGGGAATTTCCAAAAGTTTCCACAAAATCAATGGTCGTATTTTACGACTCTGCAACTCTGTCTAAAATTGTGATCTTAATCGTTGAATAATTACGAATAGAACGAGTGAAAAGTGGATTCGGAACTCTATCGGTTAGCTTGCATACGAACATTTGGTAAAAAAAAAATTTAATTCAATTTTACCAAAATGAGAAAGAAAAGTTCCAATTTGCATAATACTCGGGAGGAAAAAATCACCATACGAATGGACGGTCTCCACTCGATCTGTGAGGGAAATTTAATTTTCCACTACGCGACAGAGGAAATTTCCCTCGTACGAGGGAGAACAGTATTTTTAATATCACCCCAATGCTCTCATTAAATTATTTTTTTATCGTTCAGTTTTATACGTTATCTTGTTCGGGCGTTAATTCGACTCCTAAATTAAAAAAAAAAAATCATAATCACGTGCTAACGTTACTATCGATAGCTAAATATCCTGATGGAACACTGATGGAATACGCGTTGACGAAAAGCGCTAGAAGACCAACGAGACAGAAATTCTCAGGTTATGGGAAAAAATTTGCAAGTCGACACACCCATAAAGTCAAGTTGGATGATGACAGTTTTGTGTCTTCAGGTTCTTTCACGACAAGCCTCATCGAACTTTACCTCATTTCATTCTAACAACAGGGCATTATTTCTTAGGACCCTCCTGTATTGTAAATTTTGTGAACTTTATTTTAAATCAACGATCAACTTCACCGTAAATCGTCTGCATTTTTTTCGGACTATCAAAGCGTCGAGAGATGGGAAAATGTCTCTTGACCTGTTTCAAGTTTCTAGGATTCCACTTCACCCTCTCAGCATCATTGCCCTTCTCATCGAGACGATCCAGGCATTGGATAAATCCTTTTGGGTTTTGTAATCTGGTAACCATACCCTTCGCATTCTCTAGTTTGTCCTTCGACTCTCCTCCTACCGCTAGAGCATGACGGAAAATCACGTAACTAGTTCGAACATCCGGCGAACCCATTCAGCGGGGCTTATCTTCGGGCTCCTTTCACGAAGTAGCGGTAGCGTGGCTGTCCTATCGATCGACGTGAGGAAAACACCACCTTCGCTCGGCCCGCACACAGTCCTTTTTTGGCGTTTCAAGTTTTTTGCCTGTGTTCAACGCCGTTGAAAAGCTATTTTCTCAACTGTGTCCATCGAATGACCTTCAAGATATGCAAATTCAATGATTCGACGATAATCGATTTAATTTGTAAATATATTTGTACAGGATATCTGGTAGAGAAACATTCAATTAACTGCCTGTTGTTATTGAATTGCTTTTGTTTGCATCTCCTCAATTCTGAGCCTTCCATGTCATTCGCATCATTCCTCTTAATGGACAAGCTAAAATTGGATATAATCGATGAGGACCTTTGTGAACGAGATAAAATATTGAGGAAGCTATGTCAATTGAATTTTCCAGTATGCATGCATGGTTTTTTTACTCTTAATCTCTGTCGAAAAAACGAAACGTTTACCAATGATTTCAACTGTTCATGGTACGTTTACCGGTCTTTGTTTTCATTAATATAGAATAATGTTGTTTAATCCATTCAATCCACGGTTACGGTTCTCCTACGTGTCAGGGTTGAGCTCACCGGGAATAGAATCCGAGGATAGCACGAGAGACACGTTTTCAATTCTCTCAGTAATTAATCCCAAAGTGAGAGCATTCTACATAGGAATTGCGGAGAGAGCGTTGAGTTTAATCGAGCACGTAGGTCCAACCGAGGGTGGTGAAGGATCGGGAAAGTACAACGTGGGATAACGAAGACGGATTGTCTCGAAGATTTTTTGAAATTGAATCAGACGCGAGATCATTTTTTACCTTTTAACCAAAAGCATTCAGCACAATCATCGTTGTTGCTATGTTTATGCAAGATGATACCTGCAAAACCGGACTTTGATGGCATATGTATTCTAGGCTTGCCTTGCTTTGTTCAGTATATAGAATGTTTGTCGAGTCTTTAGTGAAGCTGGTCTTGTCCATGCAACCGTTGTTGCCTATGCTAAAAGCACCCTCAAGTATGTATGGGTCTTTATTTGGGCCAACACGATCATTCGTGACAAATTATTTCTATTGGTGGACGTTATCGGTGACATGAAATTCTGCGTCATACTAATAAGCGCTATTGTAGTATCCCTCGCGATGATTGACTTCGTTGCTATAGTGGCCAAAGTGCGACTGAATTGATATTGCGATATCTGGTGAACGCCAGTGGAGTACAGAGAAGATGGAATGTCAGCTCGCAAAGGTTCTTCTAATGGATTGCGAACAACCACCAGGCACCATTCAATGAACGAGAGGCGATGAATGATGATGGGTAATGGACTTGAACGGACGTAGCTCGGAGAGTCTCTCACCAAGGAAACGTTGCATCTACAGTGAGTCTGGTATTTCGAGATCGAGAAACCGGGTCGCCTCAAAGATCCCCTCAAGCAACACGTAACCTTAAACCACGATTTCCAGACTACAAGCGGATTGAGACTATGATAGACACAGCGTAAAGAATATGCGTAGGTTTATAGTGATGACGATTCATTGATCACCGCTTCGCAGCATCTCGCCTTTAGATCTCGGACATCATAAAGGTTTCCATTTTAAAATATAATTTTCAAGTAGCCCTATTCATAATAATAAGAGTAATGATTGAGTCACGACAAACAATGGGCGAAGGATAGAAAATGTGGCACCAATGACATCGGACTATAAAGGATTCGAAAAAGATTCTTGAGAATATATTTATTCATTTTATTCATTCGTTTGAATAAATGGCGCAGGATACAGGAAACTTTATCCGTGGCCTCGTTCCTTCTTCCACACAACGAACAGAACTGTCACTACATTTCCTACATCATTACATCTCCGCCTGTTTGATTGATATTTGGACGGATGCTTGGCGGGAAAATAAATTCACTGGTTTAATTTAGATCGATGGAGAATGTTGATTTATCAACATATCTCCAATCTAACTTATCAAGACACTGCTGTGGATTGTCTTCGTGAGAATGATTGGGTCGTCTCGATATTAAATTTATGATCAACTGTCCCATGTGAAACTCTTAACTGAATGATCCCATGCCAAATAATCGGACATTGAATTTCTAAGTAAGTAAATACGTATTCGGACGTTTGATCCAAGATCTTCCATTACTACAGGCTGCAATGGACTGCATGTGCTTGAGTAGAAGTGCAGCCACGGCTTCTGAAAACAAAACATAGATCCAGTGCAAGTTCAAAGGACCTATGCCAGTCTGGACTGCAAACGAGCTAGTCTGGATTGCATGGAATGACATGGGTCCAAACATCAGTGCATTGCAACATGTGGCATAAGCATTTGGCCTTTATGAACTATGTGACAGTTTGAGATTTATCGTGTTCTACCTGCGTTAATGCAACGTTGGGACACCGCTCTTTGCCTCCCGTGAAAGCTGTCGGTCGCACGTCCACCGCGGGCGATGGACGGTAAGGGGAAAGCTGTGGCGCAATATGAATCCGTGTATTCCACCACGAGCAACCCTTGTCATTCGTATCTACCGCCACTTTCGTATCCCAAGTTGGCTTCCTCTTCACTCTTCGTCTTTTCAAACTACCCTCTGACAAGCTTTTGCATGCTGGCGGAGCTCCGATTGGCAGCCCTCGTTGCCAGCCGCACGAGAACAAAGGCTATACCGGAATTTCATCGATCGGAATTTCATTGTGTACTTCTTTTTTCTCCTGCTGTATCCACTGTTTCGAGAACAACTTACATATGGGAAGAAATAGCGATCAAGGGGAAATTCTATCACTTCAGCGACCAGTGATATGACTATTGCAACCAAATTGTCTTCTTACCTTTGGTTTGGCTCTCTCTGAGCCCGATAATTTCGAAATAGTGGATTCTATTTGAAATAATAAATTGCATTCGGCTACTTTCTCCATTACCCAATGATGCGTTGAATATGGTAGCCATTAATGTAATAAGTTCATTTAGAGATCGAGTTAAGTGTTAAGGGTAGCCGGAAATTATTACGATCTTTATACGGGAGCTGTTTCGGTACTGGAGTATATTTCAGCATCACCTTATCCATCTAGTGAAATAAATAATTAAATATTAGTAATAATGAATACATGATTAAATAAGTAATGAAATTTCCTCAGTCAAAGATCCAACAGCTGGTCTTATACTCTGGACAGTCACGTACGATATTCGTATTCTTGATTGCCACTAACAACACTCAATGACATGTCCGAGCGCCTGTTCCATGCTGGAAAGACCTTGCGGGCTAATGCTGGTAATGGCAAGACATCGCTATCCATGATGAATATAAATTTTTCCCGGTCGTGGAGAGTTTTCTTAAATTTAAAATGACAAGAAAAGAAAGATCGTTTTAATTTTACGATATGGTGGATTTAATAATCGATGGAAATCGATTTTATTTTCTTATATAGGGTTTTCCTTATCCCGGTTTTTGAACGATTTATCATCAAATGCTGCGGACTCAAAGTTAAAAAAAAAATATGCGTGCGTGCCACTGCACTCACAGAGGATGTGTAAACATGTTAGGAGTGAGAAATATGAGATCTCGGTTTGAGTGAAAAAAAAATTCAATTTCTGTTACAAAATAATAAGAATCGTATTAGAACGCGTTCTTTTAAAAATGTATTGCCCTTCAACTTCTTGTATGCAAGCAGGTGAAACACGTGTTCAGCGCGGTGTGCTTGTGCGTTCCATATTACATATAAATCTGTGAGTGTAAAAACGTTATAATAAAAAAGATAGTTTTAAAAACATTTCCATATTTAGTGCGTTCAATATGTTTTCTTATTTTTTAAATTTAATGCGTGACAACGAATATCGATAGCCGGACAATTACTTTCGTTCGTCGGTTGAAAAGGTAATTAAATATTTTATAACCAACTTTAAAATAAAAGTTTTTAAAACAACGATTATCCTCCAAGTATTTGTAACAGTATTTCCTTCTTCAAATATTAACCAGTTAACTGTGTTTGACGAGTGTACTCGCCATGGAGTGCTTAAAGGTGCGTGCTCTCAAAAGTGGGTGCCACAGCTAACTGGTTAACAAAAATTACCCGTAAGAAAATTTCTGTATAATACACAATAACATTATAGTTATTATAAATATAATTATAATTATTTTAATTATTATCATTATAATTATTATAAGCCGATAGCCGAATTATAATGTTATTGTGTACTATACAGAAATTTTCTTGCTGGTCATTTTTATTAATATCTAAAGAAGGAAATATTGTTACGAATACTTGGAGAATGGTTGTTTTAAATTTTTTAAGTTGGTTATAAAATATTCAATTACCTTTTCAACCGACGAACGAAACTAATTTTCCGGCTATCGATATATTCGTTGTCCCGCACTGAATTAAAAGAATAAGAGAACATATAGTATATTAGTTGAACGCACTGAATATAAAGAAATGTTTTAAAAACTATCTTTTTTATTATAACGTTTTTACACTCACAAGTTTATATATCATAATATGGAATGGACAAGCACGTCGCACTGAACACGTATTTCAATCATAAAAAAAGGTGCTCGCATCCACGCGAGCGGACGGCACATATAGGCAGCCTGCGCGAATAGTATGCGCAGTAGCGCCACACGTACGTACTGACGCAGTCCACACCTACATGACATACGCGTGACGCTCGATTTCCCAGCTAGCCCCTACCGCAGACCGAAAGCATAGATGTTTACACATCAAAAACACTTTTAAGAAGTTGACGAACATTGGGATAACACGAGGAAAATTTTTGAACATTTTTCGAAGCTCAATGAGCAAAAGTGTTATTTTTCCTTCCTTATGAAGCAAGCTTTGTCTTCAGGGATGTTTTTTCGAGTTTCAATCTTTCGTTATATCCACGTTATGTGAAAATTAAATACGGAAAATTATTTACCGTTGATGCATTGTGTACACACTCGTTCCAGTTGTTTTGCTTTTGATAATAAAGCTTTTATTCGCTGCTTGGGAATTTATGGACATGATCCTTTGTTGGAACTTGGGCTTGGTACATGCTATTCTTCTCGTTGTTTTTTAAATTTATTTGTAAAGGCCGTAAATATTCTCTAACAGGTTGAATAATAAAATCTCTCTCTCTCTCTCTCTCTCTCACTCTTTCTTTCTATCTCAAAAAATGAAAAACATGGTGTACGTAAACTCCAGACAAATAAATTTGTGCAAGTAGATCTACTTATCCTTGTGAATGTTGCGAAATAAATTGAACATACAATTTAAAGTATGAAAAGCGAAATCTGAGAAAAAAAAGCGTGTAAATTAGAAACTTGCTTCCTCATTATTTTATCTTACTCACGAAGATTCCTCCACGGGCAAATGAATTTTCCATATTTGGATTCCTTATATATAGAGGAAGTTTTGTGAGCAAGATAAAGTAACGAGGAAGCAATGTACAAGTTTCTAATTTGCAAGCTTTTTTCACGAATTATGTAGATATCAATAGCTCAAAATTTTGAACCTTTGTTTCAAAGTAATGTCATATTTACAATATGAAAACTGCAGAAAATTTGTCCATCACTTTTTGGCTAAATCAATACCGCATTGAACAAATAACCATTACTGAAATCATCAATGGATCTTATGACGTAGTGGCACAACTAACATTTTAACGTACATTGGAGTCTCCTGGTTTTTTGTCCCGGCAAGTGCCGGCTCGATACTTGTAAATTTACGAAAGTCAGAGCAAGCCTATCATTTCCTATAAACATTGAAAAAATATTTAAAATTTCGAAAATTTAAGAAATTTCAAACTACTTTGCGATTATTTTCAAACTCAATGCCGAAAATTCTTGTCCCCTAGCTTATTTATGCGTAAAGTGTTTGCTCGGTGGTGGTAAATTCGCACAAGTTTGAGCGAACATATAATTTTTCCATAAAAATTCAAAACTTCACATAATTCAAAGTTTTGGAAAACCTAAACCCATTCACCAGTTATTTGCAAACTCAGTACCAAACATTATAGTATCCTCTGGCTTATTTATGTGGAAAGTGCTGGCTCGATAGTGGTAAATTCACGAATTTCAGAGTTAAGTTATCATTTCTCGTGAAAAATTGAAATTTTGAAAAATTCAAAATTCCATAAAATCTGAATCCTTCTGTGAATTGTCGCCACATTCAGTTCCAAACATCCCTCGTCCCCTAGCCAATATACGTAAAAAGTTTCGACCCTATAGTGGAAAATTTACGAAAGCTAAAGAGAGTACATACTTTTTTTTTCTTTTTAATTCCAATTTCTATAAAATCTGAAATTTTTTAGCAATTTTGATAAAAATTGTAACAAACGATATGAGTTTACTCTCCTACTTATGTGAAAAATTTAGGCACGACTGTTCAAGGAGTTTTGAAGCTATAACTGTTTGAATTTTGCAAGGCCAGTACATACATACATGCATGCGTACGTACATCCAGACATTTTTTTTTCTAAATGTGCGTTCTTGAGTATTTGAAACATTTCAAGAACTCTGACATGACAATCTCTAAAAAAAAGTTTTTTTTTCGTGAAAACAAAGCTCCCTCTGCACGCGAAAGAAAAAAAGTGCTGGTGATTTTTTTTTTCTTGATGGACCGACCGAGAGAATAAAATGTCAAGGAATGTAGCTATAGGATTGTCGTATATAGAGCACGATGAAAAGGTATCTGACAGTGGTACGGGTATATAATGCCGGGAAAGAAAGGCTCCAGTTGCACTGAGCACATACTGGCGACTATACGGGAGGAGGGAAAAAAAAAAGAGAAAAAGAGAAATGAAGCTAAGCGGATTATGTGTGAAAGGAGAAGCGACTCGATACATCTCACTCTCATATTATATGGATCGGGTCTTGATGGCACAGCATCATCATCATCAACCATTATTATATCCCTCCTCTCTTTTGCTCTTCTCTTGGCCTGCTTCTAAGAAATTTACGCCAACACCATATCCGACCCTATAATACCGGATGCAAAAATCATGTTAACGATAATTTTTTTGTATTCGTTTAAAAGTCGCAAAATTGACTAATCGGAAACCTCGGAACTTCGGAAAAATACGTAAAATCGACAAACAAATGATAATAATAAATAACGAGTACAATAAATTAGTCATTGTGTCAATGAGAATTTTCCAAGTCAAATTTTCGAAATTAAAATTATTCGTAATAAAAATTAGTACCAACAGTTATACTTATTCTTTACGAAAATTCGTATTATTGACAAATTAGTATCAACGATATCGGAGACTTTTTGTTTTTTCAATATAGGGAAAACATTCTATATATAGGTGAATAAAAATCCTACTTGCAACGGATGAAAATTTGTATGCCCGAGTGCTGTGGGTGTCCAGTATGGGGTGTGACGTGAATAATACTAGAAAATGAAGTACAAGAAGTGAAAAATTTCCAGTGGAAAGCTTAACTTGAAAGGAAGTGAAAAAGAGAGGTAGAACGAAAGAATAGCGCGAAGAAGATGAGAATTATATATATAGAGCCCACGAATCCCCACCTGACCCTCCTATTCATCTTTTTTAACCCTCCATTAATATTCCAGAACTGAGGCATTACGTTCTAACTTTGCTCGCGTAGGCGCTGCATGGGTCAAAGAAGGTTCGAAGAACATTTTCGTACCACAGGTCAATTCTTGAGATTCACATTAAAAAACGAAACAAAATTTTACGTCTTCGAATGCTGAATGATTTGCATTTGATACTTTATTACTTGCCGATAAAAAAAAAAAAATAAAATAAATGCAATGATAATAATGATGGTAAATTTCTATTGAATTTTCGTGTTGGTTTGACTGGGAAGGTACGTTTAATTTTAATGTACGAGACTTCGTACGACGTATACGTATTATTCATATGAAGGAGTCACTGTGTGGGGCTTATGCTCCTCAACTGCGTGTACTGATTAACGGATGGCATGTTCGTTATCTCGCAACGTCCAGGCGTGCGTACGTACGATACATGAAATATGTACATACGTCATGTGTTTATGCATACAGGTATATATTATATATATATATATATATATATATATATATCGATCTGACACGAAAGACAGATTGCACGTACGTAGCTGTCGCTATTTGCCCATAAACGACCCATATTTGTTCCATCTGACACGCCTTGTGCATTTCCGAGTCCTGGACGATAAGATATAATTCGAAATTTCAGGCAAGGTACAACAGAGAGGATACAATTTATCAAATTCAAAAATGTATTACTCCCATGGAAATATGGTGTATGTGCAAGATATATTCGGAAATATATGTTTTGCGATATGTACTGGAAGTACGGTACTTGAAGTACAAAGTACTTTAAAAGTATTTCAAGTATTGCACTCTAATTTACAAGTACTCGAACCGTACTTTAAGTATTTGTACTTAATCTGCCTAACCTAAGTGAATTGAACAATTTGAAAATATGTTTTGATACAAAACGTACTCGAATCAAAATCAAATGAGCTTAATGAGTACGTAAGAAATCAAATATAAGTACTAGAACTTACGAGACGTATACCTGAAAACTTGAAAAGCATTTGATACTTGATACTTGACGTATTTAAAGTACTTGATACCTTCAAATATTTAGTACTTCATGTACTTACAGTACTTTATACTTTAAGTATTTTCAGGTACTTTGCCCAGCTCTAGAAATTAAACTTTCTCGGTCGAAAATTTGAATAGTTTTTATGGAACATAAAGAGTGTACATATTTTTCTGTCTATGCGTGCTTATATTACGCGTGTACTTTATATATACATACATATTTATAAAATATAATATTCAGTGTACACTTAAAAATAAACGATACGACGCTCGTAAAGCTCTTTCCATTCTGGCGCAACCGCGAATTCATTTCTCACGTATTGTACTCTTTTTTCCAATAAATTTTAATTTTTATTACATATTAAAGATACAGCTTCTTGTATTTATGTCGGGGTAAATCCCCCTGTATACGTGATCAGTATTTCGACGTGCGCCTCACATCCAACCCAATAACCTCGAGTTCCCTCTCGAGTATATTATTCTCTCGCGATAAAATAATGTTATTTTTCTTTTTCGTGACTAAAACACCCTCGGGTTTTTATGTTAAGGAAAACCTTCTCGGAAAAACCTGCATATGCATTATTAATACATGCTCAGCGCGTTCGAGCCCAATAGCGCAATTTAAAAATCTCACAAATTCAGACTGTAGATCTACAATAACCAGCCAATTATTTATGGAATTACCGGAAGCAAACCCTTGTATGATTTTTTTGTATATGAATTTTGAAGAATTAATTTCAGAGCTGGGCAAAGTATTTCAGGTACAAACTACAAAGTATACTGTCAGCACTTGGAGCACTCGTGTATTTCAAGTACTAAGGGCGGTATTCATAGTCGAGTCTTATTTCTTAAGACGGTCTTAAGACGGCAAACGACCAATCAAGTCGTCCTAAACGACGACTTAAGACCGTCTTAGAAATAAGACTCGACTATGAATACCGGCCTAAGTACCGTAAATACTTGAAGTACCAAGTACTGAGTACTTGAAGTACTAAATATTTGAAGTACTTTAAATACGTCGAGTATCAAGTATCAAAACTTTTTAAGTTTTCAGGTATACATCTCGTAAGTTTTAGTATACTTATATGTATTTGATTTCTTACGTACTCTTCAAACTCATTTGATTCTAATACGAGTACGTTTTGTTTTAAATCATATTTTCATATTGTGCCATTCACTCTTGCTAGGCAGATTGGTACAGAAATATTTAAACGGAGAATTAGAAATAATTTAAAAAAATAGTCTTGACGATTGTAATTAAGATTCATTTAGCTTCCAGGTTTGAAAAAGAAAAAATAAAGAATATAATACACGGATTGTTAAAACCGGAGCCATGCATTGACAATGACACCGTAACTATCGTAGTTTGAGCTTTTGAACGGTCATTCCTTAGAATCTTAAGGCGATGTATCACGTCCGGGAAACGCATCGAAAACGCGTAAGCTAAATTTTTCTAAACGGTGCAAGCGATCGAAATGAAATTTTGAGGATAAGCACAGAACAGTGGCGCAAAAGGGCTGATCCTTAGGTGTTTCAAAATTTTGAAAAAATTTTTACAGATCCAGTTACCATTGGAGAAATTTGAGGATTTTCCTATGTTCCACTGAACGGATTGTCACCCCCGAGGATTAGCCAATGGGCAATAAAAAAATACACACTTTGGGATTTGTTTCATCCCATTCTGTTGAAAAATGTGGAAAAATCTTCATTTTTGCGTTTTTCTTAAAAAAATACCGGCATTTGCTCTGTAACCCACGAAATTCAGTGTGTTGATATTCCGAGTGGCAGCGCTGAAGTCAATTCCTCAGGTGCACGCTTCTTTATCTGTACGGTGGGTATAGCAGAGAAAAGCGTGCTCGGACTGGAATAGAGCCGCGAGAAAGAGTGTGAGAGAGAGAGAGAAATACAGATCAGCTATAGGGGGAACGAGACAAAGCAATGTACCCACCGCACTATACCCAAATAGACCACGAGCTTCAAGCTCTTGTATATTAGTCCAGTCGGAATGTGCGTGAAATGTGTTGATGAGAGTGGTGAATCGCGTGAATCAACGGTGAACACCGCTTTTCCTATGTCCAAGTAAGAACGGGTACATAGGAAAGATCTTGTGCCACGCGTGTCGAAAACGTTGTCACCGACGAAATGCGAGAGTCGTCTATTATTTGAAGCTTTTTGTGTGAATACCTAACCTAACCCAATTGTCCCCACGAAAATGACTAACCAAAACCCAAAAGGTATACAGATAATGGGAAATTGAAAGCTATCCATAAAGATAATAACTGCGATAATTACAGTAAACTACAAACACTCTCCATCAAAGCTGGGCAGTACTTCAAGTACCCAGTACTTGCGATGTATTGGAAGTACAGTACTTGAAGTACAAAGTACTTCAAAAGTATTTCAAGTATTGTACTTAAATTTTCAAGTACTTGACCTGTACTTCAAGTCTTGTACTTAAAATTTAAAGTACATGTCATGTACTTAAAGTACTTGTACTTAAATTTTCAAGTACATGGCATCTACTTAAAGTACTTGTACTTTAAGTACTAGTACTTCAAATACTCGTACTTAAAATTCCAAGTACTTTTCTGTACTTCAAGTACTTTTTCAAGTACCAAGTATCAAGTACTTTTGAATACGTTTTGCTAATGGTCGCATGTATAATATGCCTTTTAATATATAATTAAGGAACGTTCCGCGTAGTGATGCCGTGAGACGAATCGAGTTAATCCTAGAATGGTAACCTTATTTTTTTTTCCTATTATGGTAACCTGGGGTGACCAAACACCCCAATTTTGAAAAATTCATATCTCCGGTAAAATTTCACAAAAAGGGTTCAATTTGGGCTCATTCTTTGCGTTTTTTGATGCAGAATCACGTGAGCTTGCGAAAATTTTGCTTGAAGTCGGAAAAGTTAGTCAAAAATGAGGTAAAAGGGTAAAAAACATGAAAAAATCGTAAAAATGACTTTTTTGATTGAATTTGCAATATCTCCGTTGATTTTGATCGAAATTGAACAAAACCAACGGCATTATAAAGTGAAAAAATAAAGCTTTTTCTCATTTAGTAAATATAAAGTCAGTAGCAATAATTATAATTAAATGTGCAAATAGGGGAAAAAAAAAATTTCCCTAATGAAGAATAAAAATGTTTTTGGAGACGTTTTGGAAAAAAAAAAAAAACCTGAATGCGCAGTTATGAGTATATATTTTGCAGCACATTTTAAGCTGAAAATAACGTCTTTACTTATCGCGCAGATAACATTTTGCGACTACGATTGTCAGCCTGGCATTTGAGAGAAATATTAAAATGATCGTTATAATTTGTCCTTCAAAAAGACACGTGTAAAAGCTATATCATTGAATGGCATATCCAAGGTGAAAATTTCCCCTTCGAGAGACAACATTGACTTCGTCTCGATATATATAATATGTGTATAGCAACGCTGTCAAGTTCCAATCTGTACATTGACACTTGAATAAAGCCAGATGTTTTCAAGGAAATCGTGACGAGCCAACTGATATGAAACTTGAACACCAATACGAGGATGAGTCACTCAAAAAGATAATAGATCTTTTTTACACATGGATAGAGCGGTAGAAGGTAAAAACTGTAGTTACGAGATCTTAACTTAAGTTTTTCAATTTTTGAGAGACAAAAACAAGTGTGAGAAAATTCGTTACTCCAAGGATCATTTGTCAAATATTATTAATCGATTAAACGAACTTACTTGTAAGTGAAGTTCTATCGTAATTGTATGAAGCGCCTCTTCCGAAGAGATAAACAGTGTAGTACCCCTGTTCCACGCCAGTGATGCCACAAGTTTAAAGCAAAAAACTTTTTGCCTGCGCTCCGTCGTCATGACAACGCGTACTACGATATTTCTCATTCTTCAAAGCACTGCCGCAACAATCCTAGGGTAATCTCTGAAGGGAGATGGGTAATGAATTAAGGGAGGGAGCTATCTCTTCGGAAGAGGCGCTTCATACAATTACGATAGAACTTCACTTACAAGTAAGTTCGTTTAATCGATTAATTGTATTTCGCGCCTCTTCCTCGAGATAAACAGTGTAGATGTTTAAAGTATGTTGCGGTAGATAATGAGCATGCATGACCCATGAGTCGTGCGTATGCTAATCTCCGTAATTTCTTATAATTACGTTGGTGTATATAATTTAGTATAAATATTATAATATATTATGATATCAGATATTACATTGCAGAGACTTCGCAGCAAAATTGTAGTGCTGCAATTAAAATTAGATTTCAACAATGTTTCTGAGACCTTGTTGCAACGTTGCTGGAAAAAACGCTGCAATGCTACATGCTGTATGGGTATTTATTGGTATAAAAATCTTTACGCCATGTGCAGAGCAGTCGCCTCTGCATTATTCATCAATATTAATATTCTATTGAGATTTGAAGCGAATTTATGAGGTCTTTTGATCCCTTTTTTTAAAAAAAAAATGACCCATACGAAGCTCAGTTAACACTGATAGGGTATTCTCTGACCCATCAGTGACTTGTCTCATACAATTTGCTTCATCATTTTTAACTCATCATTTTCATCATTTTTAACTTAATATTTTTTTTTTTTTTTTTTTTTAATTTAATTTAATTTTTTTTTTTTTTATTTATTTATTTATTTCTATTTTTATTTATTTATTTATTTATTTATTTATTTATTTATTTATTTTTTTTTAATTTTTCGATCACGCTATGAAATATCTAAAATTCTTGACTTGAGATATTTTCAAAAATTGTTAGTTCAAGGTAACTCTAATTATGCCAGACTCATAGCGTCTTTGATGCATTATTTATTTGTAATCCTTTCGAGTCTAAAGTCCTTAAATTATCAAGAATTTAAGGCAATAGTAATAATAACCGTTTCAAAAGAGAGAGCAGTGGTATAGTGGTAGCATGCTCGGCCCACACGCAGAAAGCCCTGGTTCATTTTTCACCACGGGTACCATTGGGAAAAAAATTTCCTATGTGCTTTTTCTGCGACCTCGATGGTTAAAAAAAAACCCATCCGAAAAATGCAGTTCTAAAAGCAAGGTGCAGCGCTTTTGTGTGGTAGCCGAAAGACTGCGAGATACCTCAGGTTCGATTCCCGAGAGTTTGTAACCTCGAGGAGCCAACCTTTGTCTCTGTCGGGTGCAACCCAATCCAATTTATCTTTCCGAATTTATAAATTAAAATAAAGCCCCGAATGACGATACAATTCCTTCTCCGTTGTGGGAGAATTTTCCGATTCAAAAGTCAGTGGCTAGCTTACCATTAAGATTATTAATATAGATTTGCAACGATATTAGACCTGTTGCTAAAAGTTGTCTAGGCAACCGTGACATAGTTAGACTGCCCGATTCTTGAATCGATTAAATTTTGAATCTTTGAAAACATCGTAACAGGTATCGATTCTCAAAGTCAATATGACAATCGGAGATTATTTACCTTTTTTCTCGATGGTGTCATCAACTTATTGTTACAGAAAAGTGTTCGCCCCATTTCCAAACAGAATCTCAGCTCGACTCGTGACTATAAGTCACGGTGATACAACTCCGGTAGGCTATTTTTACCCACCTGTGAACTTGCGAAAGCGCCAACTACCTTTCCTTGCTATAAGTATTATTCCTTGATATGAGTATCAGGACATAAAAATGTCCATATCGGAGATGCCAAGGAAACGAAGTCTTTGGTACTCTTGCATCTCTAATATCAAGAAACTGAAAACTGAATTGACTTTTGTCAAAATGCATTAATTGTAATAAAGCGATCAGTCACTTTAGTCTCAGAATTCATGATTGCGGGTAGTGGCTGCTACGTGATGACTCGTAAAACCTTTGCAGGTAAATGATTTAGTTCTTTCCTCTTGTCTCTTGTATTCCATTATCTTGTATTCGTCTTTTCCTTTTCCTGCACCAAGTTGATGAAACTTAATACAAGATTCAGCCTTGACAAGAAACGTTTCACTAAGGAAGATTTTAATGAGTAGGTAATTATTTCATAATGTACCCGATACCCGCATTGCTCTTTTTTTTTTTTTTTTTTTAACTTTTAATTTTTAATTTATTATTATTATTATTATTATTATTATTATTATTTTTAATATATATATAACTATTCACTCGTTAAAACCAAAAAATTAATTTTCAAAAAAGGTTTGCATTTCTGAGACAGCAATCTTTCTTGGCTGGCTCATCGTGCTACCACAGTAGCCGAATATTCTTAACGATTAATTCTTTGATTGAATACGGCCCGTTTGGCCAGTTTCATAGTTGTTAAGCTGATGACTATTTTACAAGTGAAAATGTTAATGAAAATATTCATAAACCTTTGACTTCTACTATGAGCAAGATCCTTCATGGTATGCGGGTAGCCAAATTTTTGCAATAAAAATCTGTATGTCTCGAGTATCGGCTTGTTTGCAGAGTCACATTGAATATCTCGGGAAAAGAATGGCGAAATTATCAAATTAATTTTTCACCTACTAACCGGGTGGCTTTTTCCGTATGTAAAAAGTTAAAAAACATCTGGTCAGCTTACAATCTTTCATTCAGGCATAGCGCCTGTGAGATTCACATTAAGTTTTTATCGTATCCATCTCGCGAATCATGTTTTCTTCGAGAAGAAATTTTGAGATTTCGGCCAGTCAAAAAAAATCGCCTACCTCATATGATTCTTGGTTGTTGAAGGAATATACCCCCTGAAGGGTAGCTTCTCAGCAAAATAATATAGGATTCCATTGTTGTTGAGAAGGATATTCTTTGAAAATTGGTCCTGCTGGCTGAGATAGTCAGTTTTCCTTTGCTGTGAAGGAATATTCATGATTATGTTGTTTCACTGACTGATCTAGTAAGTATTTTCTCCCCTGTGGAGGAATATACGCTGCAATTGGCTTTGCTGACTTGCAAAGTAAGGTTTTCCTTTCCTATGGAGGAATATTAGCTAAAGAGCAGATAATTGCTGACTGATCAAGTCAGTATGAAACTCCTTATGAAAGAATATTTACTGTCTTCAACAGCCTGTGGCTGATACATAGGCAAATAGAACCAATCGGTATTACTATTTGAAGGAACTTTCGCTGCCAGAGGCAGTAACCTGCTTACACCTGTTTATATAGGCTATTGAGACGGATCGTTGAGAATATTCGCTGTCTGTAGCAGCCTGTGACTACCAAATATATAACCGAATAGAACCAATTGGTATTCCTATTTGGAGGAATATTCGCTGCCGCAGAGGCAGTAATCCGTTTGGCCTTTGAGATGGTTCATTTGCTGTCTTTAGCAGCCTGTAGCTAATGCATAGCCGAATAGAACCAATTGGTATTCCTATTTGAAGGAATATTCGCTGCCAGAGGCAGTAACCTGTTTGGCCTTTGAGATGGTTCATTTGCTGTCTTTATCAGCATGTGGCTAATACATAGCCGAATAGTACCAATAGGTATTCCTACGTGAAGAAATATTCACTGCCAGAGGCAGTAATCTGTTTATATAGGCCTCTGGGATGGTCCAATGAGAAAAATACTGACCTTTTCTCCGTCATAGCGCCTTGACAACCATCTCTTTGAGTACGCAGCGGCCACACGTCTTGCAAAGACGGCGTTCTATACAGAACTAACAATAAGAGACACTAATTTTGCAGAGATTAAGGTCTCGACCACTCGTGTAATGCCAGCGTTCAGCATACAGGAACTGCCCGCATCGGTTTCAACCTATGCTGGCACTACGTTTTCCCATCCCGCGTTGTCGAGTTCGGATTTCGTGTCTACAGACAACGATGTGCGATTCGGTTAGAGCCGAATGCACAAGCATATTAAGCCACACAGTATAACTATGGGCTGACGCAATCCCACGCTGGAACTCGAATCCCGTGTACATAGACACGGGTGTGCGATTCGGTTAGAGCCGAATGCACAAGGTATATTCAGCCACACAGTATAACTATGGGCTGAAGCAATCCCACGCTGGAACTCGAATCTCGTGTACATAGACACGAGTGTGCGATTCGGTTAGAGCCGAATGCACAAGGCATATTCAGCCACACAGTATAACTATGGGCTGATGCAATCCCACGTTGGAAATCGAATCCCGTGTACATAGACACGAGGGTGCGATTCGGTTAGAGCCGAATGCACAAGGCATATTCAGCCACACAGTATAACACTATGGCCTGATGCAATTTCACGCTGAAAACTCGAATCTCGTGTCTCTAGACACAGGTGTGCGTTTCGGTAAGAGCCGAATGTACAAAGCATATTGAATCACGCACAGGATACAGGATATCACCCTGCAGGAAGATGCAATTCCACGCTACAGCTCGAATCCCGTGTCAATAGACACGAATGTGCGTTTTGGTAAGAGCCGAAAGCACGAAACACATAACCGCCATGGATTCATATGTGTTGAGCAGATTCGGTCACGGATCTTCTGATTATCGCTCAAGAATCGTCCAATTCTTTTTGGCTCATCTAAAAAACACTAATTTGACACTCTTCTAGGTTGTACTTACTGCGAGTGTCCTCTATGTTCAATTTGTTCTCGGGGTCTCTCCGTAAGGGCCCCCGATCTCCGTGATTACCCTTGATATCACTTCCGTGATAAATCGTCGATTCTTCGTCTAATATTACATTACTTATTCTATTATTTGCACTATCGTGCAAAAAAGCTTGTGTTTACACCGGCACAAAACGAAGGAATGAGAAATATCGTAGTACGCGTTGTCATGACGACGGAGCGCAGGCAAAAAGTTTTTTGCTTTAAACTTGTGGCATCACTGGCGTGGAACAGGGGTACTACACTGTTTATCTCGAGGAAGAGGCGCGAAATACAATTAAAATTTTCGTAGCAAGTGAAAAAAAAAAAAATTACGAAAATTACGAAGCGCAACTTGCAAGTTTCAGTTTGCACAATTTTTTCCCAATATTTCGAAACGATTTTAACTGTACTACTTTTTCTCCAATATTCCCATGCTTGAATACATGATGTCTCTAAAATATTTATCCAATCGGAACATTCTTTCATTTTTTTTAAATTAAAATTTTAAAATTTTTATATTTAATAAAATTTCTTAACCGATGATTGTCCCCTAGATCAATTATGTCGAAAATTTCGGTTCTGTAATTGAAAATATAAATTACGAAAGTTACAGCTGTACGAGCTTTTGTAAAAAAAAAGGATATTGTAGAAAAGGCCAAAATTTCATGAAATGCGAAGGACGCAGTGAATATTAGTTAAATTCAAAATCGAAAATCTTTATCTTCGAACTTATTTATGTGCCAAGCTTTAGGCAGTCTTAAAATTTGCACACGCGCACCGCGTTCGGAAATTTTTCGGATTTTTCGGCGTTTTGACACACGTTGAACGCATTCACTATTATATAAAAACCAACCATCGATTACTATAAAACTGGATTAAAAAAATTTGCACCATCAAAAAGCTTCCTCTATGGGAAAGCAAAATCTTCCAGAACGTCGAAAAAATGCCGCTTAGAAAAAAAATGTATATATGATTATATGTGTGTATGTCAACCGTTCAAAGATCAAGAGTCGCGGTAGCGACTCGAGACAATCCTCTACTGTACCGCGACATGTCGAGGGGGGTCTCCAAAAACTCCATACGCCTAACTACTTGCTCATATACGGGAGTATATCTATGTAGAAAAATTATTTTCTTGATAATTAAGGGAGCTGTCTATACTTTGTTGGGCCAAAAAATGTTTTATTTTTCACTAATTTTTTATGCAAAAAATATTAAATATGGAATGTTGATATTTGGTATGTTTACTAAGCGGTCTTTATTGAATATGACAATAACTTTTAAAGTTTGACAAAACATGGCATTGGGAGTGAGAGGAACTACGTATGTCGGTGCGCCCCCGATGATATTCTTCGCTTGCGGAAGTCCCAAGTCCTGGATAGGTAGATCCGAAGCAAAAAATCAAACGTATTTTTACTTTTTACAATATTGTGTACAAGTCGAACTAGAATTATCGGAAAATATTCAAACGTTTTTATTTTATGAACAAAAAACTGCAAACATTTTTGGCAACAAACTAAACTTTCCCTTCGATCGCTCACTACTTTTTTATTTTTCAATATTTCTTTCTCATTCTAGTTCAACTTATACACAATATTGTACAAAGTGAAAATATGTTTGATTTTTTTGCTTCACATCATCTGTCCAGGACCTAGGACTTCCACAAGCGAAGAATATCATCGGCGGCGCACCGACATACGTATAGCTTCTCTCACTCCCAATGCCATGTTTTGTCAAACTTTAAAAGATATTATCATATTCAATAAAGACCGCTTAGTGAACATACCAAATATCAACATTCTATATTTAATATTTTTCGCATAAAAAATTCATGAAAAATCGAACACTTTTTGACCCATCAAAGTAGAAACCTCCCTTAATTAATTACAGGGCCCTGGAGATTAAAAAATGTACGTCTTATTTGCTTATTTTTACTCTTCTAATTTCCTTATGACACGAAAATGACACGTTCTATATAGTATCGTGTGCAAGTTGTGCGCGAAACAGTTGCTCGCTTTTTTTCCAGCACGAACCCCGCGAATATCGATGCACAATTTGTAATGAACGTCGGGGGGCAGGAAAGTTAGTAATGAATATGGCGAGAATCGCCACATACAAACTATTATTTTTTGTCTGGCGTGTGCAATCGTGTTTCTTTTTTACAAAAATATCATGAACTAAGCAGTATACCCAGATAACAATTTCCATATCACGAAATTATATAAGAGAAAATTACACACTTATTGTGAAGTTTTTGGTGCATAAAATATAACTCTTTTAAAATGTAAAATTATTTTACAATTTCTCACCTAAAATATATTCATGCATCAAAGTGTATCCTTTTTATATATATTGAGAGCCTCGTAATATATATAATCTTACCTTCGTAATAATGATAAATAAATCGTGATAACTCAAATAGACGCACAAAGGTTCATAAAAGATTCACAAGCTTAGTTGGAAATAAAATCTACTGTGATAGGTCAAAAATATTGTATAACTTATAATTTATAATACACGGATATGAGAAAAATCGTAAGATGCAGGGTATAATTATTTCAAAATTTTCGTTATGGAAAATATCAGATTTTATGATATAAAAATATTGCATCTTTAACCGTGTACAATAATTATGTATCGAAAAATTATCCATTTATTCCAAACTTTACTCTATAAAAAAGATACGACGAACAGGCAATTCACATAAATGTGTCATAACTGGGCATTGCACATGCCCCGATAGAAAAGTGTATAAAAAAATAGCTAATTTCAACGGATAACAAAGTATAAAAATTGCTCGCAACTATTCAATTTTGATTATATCCGTAAGGAAACTGCAGAATGAAAGCGAAATAAGAATTGCTATTTATCTTTTAAGAAATTATGCAAAAAATGGAATCCCAAATATATGAGCATATTATTTTAGTCTAGAATCACACTAATAAACATATACTGAAAGTTACGATTTTCTTTCGGCGAAAAGTTACTAATAATAAATGAGTGATAAGAGTAACTAATTATCTCGGGTGAGAATTTCCTAATTAATGAGTGATAAGAGTTAGTACTTTTCCTTTTATTTCGAAATGTTCACGGTTCAATCATAATCTGACAAGTCATGGCATTTTGAGAATTTTCGATCCACCATATTGAATCCGCAATATTGAATTTTGTAATTTCGACGTCAAATTCATGTTCAATTACCCGAAAAAACATTTACACTGAGTAAGATCGAAATCTGACAAGTTATGTCATTTTAAGAATTTTCGATCCACCATAATTGATCCGCCATATTGAGTTTTGTAATTTTGACCTCAAATTCGTGTTCACCGACCAAAAAAACCCTGAATATAAAGTTAGAGTGAATCTGACAAGTTATGGAATTTTTAGAACTTTGGATCCACCATATTGGATTCGCCACATTAAATTTTGTTATTTCTTCCAAAACCGACATGGTTATACGAATTAAAAGGCAGAAGACAGGACAACCATCATCCTTCGTGTAGCTCCCAACATACAACTGATCAAGTGTTCTCTGCCGAGGTAAATGGATGATATGAAAAACCATAATTCATAAACAGTCGATAGCGTAGTGGGTAGCGTGTTAGATAGATAGATAGGATAGGTAGCTAGGTCCCAGGTTCGAGTCCCAGTCGAGGAGGAAAAATTCTATCAAGAAAAATCGGTGCAGGTTTTTTTTTTCAGTGTAACTCTTCTATATGTGAATGGAACCATTTTGCAAATGATATATTTCGTTTTTGCTTATATTTTGGAATAAAAAAGTTTGCAACAATAATATAGTTGCGTTGGATAGTATTTATTTAAGTAAAATGCATTACTACTTTTCTCGGGAAAAAAGTTACTAATAAATGACTAATAAGAATTACTACTTTTCTCGGGCGAAAAGTTACTGATAAATGACTGATAATCGTTACTACTTTTCTGCGGTAAGAAATCACAAAAAAAAGAGAAAATACTACAACCATTTTATTTTAAATAGAAAATGTTAAAAAATCAGTAATAAGCGAACGTACTTTTCCCTCTATCACAAAGTTCGAATAAATCAGTGTTTTATTCAAACTATCGATGGTAATAGAAAGGACTACTTTATTACGTTGTCACCGACGAAATGCGAGAGTCGTCTATTATTTGAAGCTTTTTGTGTGAATGCCTAACCTAACCCAATTGTCCCCACGAAAATGACTAACCAAAACCCAAAAGGTACACTGTAAAAAAAAAAGGTAAATTCAACTCGAAAACGATTGAATCAACTCATTTCTAGAGTAACATATGGCGAACCACATTTTCGAGTTGATTCAACTCATATATAGCGCCGTTTTAACCACAATATGTAGCACGATAAACTCGATTTGTGGTTGTCTCAACACGAGATGTGACTGGTTCGACAATATATCTATTTGATGTGACTCATTAGTATGGTTGGAACAGCTACATTTTTAGTTGACTGAACTCGATCTGATGGTACAATTAACTCGATTTGTGGCTCTTTCAATCAAAAATAAAGTCCACGTACGCAGAAATATAGTTGAGGCAACTAAATATTTGGTAGAACGAACTCGATTTATGTTTGTCTTAACTCGCGATGTGGCTCATTCAACCGGATGTACATTTCGCGTTTCTTAAATTTCGAGCTTCAAAATTAATAAAAAAAAAATTATAATGCATTTCTCGCGATAACAATATAACAGAAATGATATCACACGAAAAAAAAAGTTCTCCGTTGATATTCACTCACTACAGAATTTCTGTCTGAGCCGGGACTCGAACCGCCTACCTACAAGTTTCCTACCTAATGCCTGCTTACTAACCCGGGACGCTACCTATTGCGCTATCGACTACTATTGAATTTCGTTCATCAATTTTCCCATATACGCTGCATGCTGGCTCACACTTACAAAATTGAATGCGTCATTACCATTACCATTTGACGATTTTGATTAGTAATAGAATTCATTTTCACACAACTTTGCTAGTTTTATATTTATATTTTGTATTTATATTTTGAGTTTCGATTGAACTTTCAATCGAGTCGTTCCAACTCTTTTTCAGAGTTCAAATGACGACGCATAGTAATCGGATAAACCACAAATGTAGTTGAATCAACATGATATTTGGTTAAAAGAGCTGGTTATAGAGTTGTTTCAAACATCTGTGGCAGTACGATGAGCCACATAAAAGAGTTGTTTCAACATCAATTGCGGTAAATGGAACCTCATAATGTAGTCGATTGAACTTTTAATTGAGTCCTTCCAACTCTTTTCCAGAGTTAAAATGACGACGCATAGTAATCGGATAAACCACAAATGTAGTTGAATCAATCTAATATTTGGTTGAAAGAGCTGCTTATGGAGTTGTTTCAAACATCTGTGGCAGTACGATAAGCCACATAAAAGAGTTGTTTCAACATCAATTGCGGTAAATGGAACCTCATAATGTAGTCGATTGAACTTTTAATTGAGTCCTTCCAACTCTTTTCCAGAGTTAAAATGACGACGCATAGTAATCGGATAAACCACAAATGTAGTTGAATCAATCTAATATTTGGTTGAAAGAGCTGCTTATGGAGTTGTTTCAAACATTTATGGTAGTAGAACGAGCCATATAAAAGAGTTGTTTTAACATCAATTGTGATAAATAGAACCACACAATGTAGTCGATTGAACTTTTAATCGAGTCCTTCCAACTCTTTTTCAGAGTTAAAATGACGATGCATAGTAATCGGATAAACTACAAATGTAGTTGAATCAACCTAAAATTTGGTTAAAAGAGCTATTTCTAGAGTTGTTTCGAACATTTATGGTAGTACAAAGAGCCACATAAAAGGGTTGTTTCAACGTAAATTGTGATAAATAGAACCACATAATGTAGTCGGTTGAACTATTAATCGAGTCCTTCCAACTCTTTTTCAGAGTCAAAATGACGACGCATGATAATCGAATAAACCACAAATGTAGTTGAATCAACCTAATATTTCGTTCAAAGAGCTGTTAATTGAGTTGTTTCATTCAATTATCGTAGTCGAACGAACTGCAGAAAAAGTTGGACCAACTATTCTGTTGTGAGTGATTCAACTCTGAAATGAGTTCGGTCAACTCGTTAGGTTGACTCGTTAGGTGACCGAATATGTTAACGCGATTTCAGAGTTGAAGCAACTATTCCATGTACATGCTTTAACTCGATATTCGGTTGACCCAACTCAATTTGAGTTGTTCTAACTCATGTTTTTCAACTCGATTTCTCGAGTTGAATTTACCATTTTTTTTTTACAGTGTATACAGATAATAGGAAATTGAAAGCTATCCATAAAGATAATAACTGCGATAATTACAGTAAACTACAAACACTTTCCATCAGAGCTGGGCAGTACTTCAAGTACCCAGTACTTGCGATGTGCTGGAAGTACAGTAGTTGAAGTACAAAGTACTTCAAAAGTATTTCAAGTATTGTACTTAAATTTTCAAGTACATGGCATCTACTTAAAGTACTTGTACTTTAAGTAATAGTACTTCAAGTACTTTTACTTAAAATTACAAGTACTTTTCTGTACTTCAAGTACTTTTTCAAGTACCAAGTATCAAGTACTTTTGAATACGTTTTGCTAATGGTCGCATGTATAATATGCCTTTTAATATATAATTAAGGAACGTTCCGCGTAGTGATGCCGTGAGACGAATCGAGTTAATCCTAGAATGGTAACCTTATTTTTTTTACCTATTATGGTAACCTGGGGTGACCAAATACCCCCATTTTGAAAAATTCATATCTCCGGTAAAATTTCACAAAAAGGGTTCAATTTGGGCTCATTCTTTGCGTTTTTTAATGCAGAATCACGTGAGCTTACGGAAATTTTGCTTGAAGTCGGAAAAGTTAGTCAAAAATGAGGTAAAAGGGTAAAAAACATGAAAAAATCGTAAAAATGACTTTTTTGATTGAATTTGCAATATCTCCGTTGATTTTGATCGAAATTGAACAAAACCAACGGCATTATAAAGTGAAAATATAAAGTTTTGAGACAGGTAGCTTAGTTTTACTCGATTTTCGAAAAAGTCTATTTATTCCGGGAATCGAAGTCTGGGAATTAAAAAAAAGTCGAAATATTGACTTTTACCGCCAAAATTGGTGTAACAACGCCAAATTATGTGGAAATCGAATGAAACCAACTCTATTTTTAAGAGAAAAAGCAATTATAAAAGATATGTAAAATATATTTTATATTTATGTTACATGTTTATATGTTCTTATATTCCATTTGACATAGAGAGAGAATTCGACAAATAGTGCCATGAGAGATTGAGCATTGACTTTGATTTATAATTCTTCGTTTAAATATTTCGGTTCAAATCTGCCTCGCCTGAGTGAATCGCGCAATGTGAAAATATGTGTTGATACAAAAAGTACTCGAATCAAAATCAAATGAGTTTAAAGAGTACGTAACAAATCAAAAATAAGTACTAGAACTTACGAGATGTACGTGAAATCTTGAAAAGTATTTGATACTTGATTTTTTACGTACTTCAAGTACTCGGTACTTCAAGTACTTGGTACTTCAAGTACTTGGAAACCTTGAGTACTTCAAGTATTTACGGTACTTGGTACTTGTAATACATGGGTACTTCAAATACTTAGAGTACTTTGTACTTTGTACTTGAGGTACTTTCCGGACTTTGCCCAGCTCTGCTCTCCATTATTATTATTGTTCATGAGTAACATAATAATACCCAAAATATATCATTGCGAAGCAGTGTTGGCAGCATCCAAATTACAATTGTAATTTATAATTGTAAGTCGAATTAATTAAAAATGTAATTGAAATAGTTTTTTCGGATCAATTAAAAATTACAAATGTAATTGACAGGTTTTCTCGGATCAATTACAAATTAAAAATGTAATTGAAACGTTTTTTTGAATCAATTACAAATTGCAAATGTAATTGAAATGTTTTTTCGAATTAATTACAAATTGCAAATGTAATTGAAATGTTTTTTCGAATTAATTACAAATTAAAAATGTAATTGAAATGTTTTTTTGAATCAATTAAAAATTATAAATGTAATTGAAACGTTTTTTTAAATCAATTACAAATTACAAATGTAATTGAAACGTTTTTTTAAATCAATTACAAATTACAAATGTAATTGAAACGTTTTTTAAAATCAATTACAAATTACAAATGTAATTGAAATGTTTTTTTGAATCAATTACAAATTATAAATGTAATTGAAACGTTTTTTCGAATCAATTAAAAATTATAAATGTAATTGAAATTTTTTTAAAATAAATTACAAATTATAGCAAGATATCCTTGCTTCAATCCTTCGGTGGCTATGTTTTATATTTAATTGAGTAGTTCATACCACCGCAGCCATTCAGTCAGCGCATACCGAAACAAGTGAGCATCCGTCTTACCACTCCGAACCCAGAATTTCACGATTACGCAATTTCAAACTCATGTTTCGACGGATCGTCGCTAATGAACCAGATCATTTTTGGTATATTGAATGACCACGTATTACCATCGTTGATATATCCGCTTCAACATCGGCCAACTGGCGATTCTTGCACGAGACCCTTTCGATGCGAAAAATATCGATAAATGAGACCGTTCACTCAGGAATACCCTGGATCTCGTCCACGAGAAAAATTGAGGCAATATCACTCACATCAGATTTTCTAACATGACGAAATACGTCTCCACGGTAAATTTTAACTGAATCAATTAAGGCGTTTTCAAAATATCGTCAAAAAACAAATTTCGCTTCCTGAGGCCATATGTTCTCCTGGAATTGACGGATCAAGCCAATTATTTTTTTTTATTCTTCACATTTTGAGATGCCTTTTCGATTGTTATCGGTTAGCACACGATTTGGTGTTGGCTGGTACCATTTCGCGGGGTGCTCACACAACCTCGATTTCC
The DNA here is from genome assembly GCA_963564615.1 of Rhorus exstirpatorius. Lineage (NCBI taxonomy): Eukaryota > Metazoa > Arthropoda > Insecta > Hymenoptera > Ichneumonidae > Rhorus > Rhorus exstirpatorius. The sequence continues at coordinate 16,855,872 of OY751317.1, read as the reverse complement.
ACGTCCCGACGCTATCGCCTCGCACTCGGCTAATTTTTAACCGAACGCAATAAAACTAGTTTTATTCGAAAGGTAACTAAATTTACTCGAATGTCTTTTTTTTTGTTTTTTTTTTAATCGACCAAAGTTTCGCCAAAATCGGCCAAAAAAACTTTGTCCCACTTCGAGTGTCCAGAACGTATATAACAAAATAATTACAAAAATTACGATATTTTCATTTCGTAATCCTTCCAAAATTTCATTAAAAAAGTAGACATCAATGTTTGTAATTAAACATAAGAAAAATAGTTTATGGTTCTTTCCAGGCAAAAAACGATATTTTTTTCTTGCACTCATAAATATGCTTCAACAACCTTAAAAATGATTTTTTTTAGATCATCGATTTTTCACAAAATGTAAAATTATATTCCTCCATATTTTATGGATGAGTTGTATTATTCTAATTATTTCGATGAAAAAAAATTCGAAAATTGCGAAACAATTTGCTGACTGTTTCGATTTTGTGTATCGGAATTATGCATAGGTGCCGTTAAAAATTATAATTGATTCGAAAAAAACGTTTCAATTACATTTGTAATTTGTAATTGATTCAAGAAAACATTTCAATTGCATTTTTAATTTGTAATTAATTCAAAAAAACATTTAAATTACATTTGTAATTTGTAATTGATTCGAAAAAACATTTCAATTACATTTGTAATTTCTAATTGATTCGAAAAAAACGTTTCAATAACATTTGTAATTTGTAATTGATTTGAAAAAACATTTCAATTGCATTTTAAATTTGTAGCTGATTCAAAAAAATATTCCAATTACATGTGTAATTTGTATTTGATTCGAAAAAACATTTCAATTACTTTTGTAATTTAAATGTAATTAATTACAAATTCGCCCAACACTGTTGCGAAGTGACGTTTGGTAATGAAATTTTCGTGTTGATACGTAGTTTCACATTTAAATACAACATAGGTATTTTTTGGCGCGCCTAATGACAAAAATAATACGGAAACCCAATGAAAATAATGTCATAAAGTACTGTAATATACACTACCGTCCATAAGTATGGGGACACTCGCCTCAGATCCGAGCCACACAAGAAGTTGTATCGCTCTTTGAAAAATGAAGATATCTCAATTTCCCAAGCGGCGTTCGAAAAAGGACATATTTAGCTTCATTTACCTTTTTTGGAAAAATTTTTGCGATATTTTTTGAGCCCGGTACGCACTTTGAAAGATGGTCATTTTTTGGCTTTTTTTGGAGGGTGGAAATTTTCCCGCATATCTCGTAAAAAAAATTTTTCAACTTTTTTTCCGTGAAAAACTTGAAACAGGGAGTACAACCTTCAATATCATTTTTTGGAAAATTTTTTACGATTTTTTTTCGCAAAGATATTCAACTTTTTGCAAAAAACGACCATATTTATAAGGGGTAGTCTCACTCTGAAACTACTGGGTTTTCGTAAAATTACTAAGAGGGTAAAAAGTTGCATACAATCATTTAGGATGAATCACATTTTTTTCGGAATTAAAAAAACAAATTCAAAACAAAAACTTTTTTTCAAAAATTAAGAAAAAAAAATTTTTTAAATTTTTTCTTAAATCAACGAAATATTTTTTTTATCGTGAAAAATCGGGTCTCTTACCTCAACTACACGGCTTTTTCATCGTCGTTTTGTTTACATTTGTTTCGAACGTCGAGCGGATGCCACGTCTCGTCAAAGCTGTAATCGCAGCGAAAGGTGGCTTTTTCGATGAAAAGCCGTGTAAGTAGATGAGGTAAGAGACCCGATTTTTCACGATAAAAAATATTTCGTTGATTTAAGAAAAAATTTTGAAAAAAAAATTTTTTTAATTTTTGAAATTTTTTTTTTTTTCGAATTTGTTTTTTTAATTCTGAAAAAAATGTGATACATCCAAAATGATTGTCTGCAACTTTTTACCCTCTTAGTAATTTTACGAAAACCCAGTAGTTTCAGAGTGAGACTACCCCTTATAAATATGGTCGTTTTTTGCAAAAAGTTGAATATCTTTGCGAAAAAAAATCGTAAAAAATTTTCCAAAAAATGATATCGAAGGTTGTACTCCCCGCTTCAAGTTTTTCACGGAAAAAAAGTTGAAAAATTTTTTTTACGAGATATGCGGGAAAATTTCCACCCTCCAAAAAAATCCAAAAAATGACCATCTTTCAAAGTGCGTACCGGGCTCAAAAAAGATCGCAAAAATTTTTCCAAAAAAGGTTAATGAAGCTAAATATGTCCTTTTTAGAACGCCGCTTGGGAAATTGAGACATCTTCATTTTTCAAAGAGCGATACAACTTCTTGTGTGGCTCGGATCTGGGGCGAGTGTCCCCATACTTATGGACGGTAGTGTATAAATATATATACTATATTCAATTTCAGTTATAGAACACATGTTTTCTCCGAGTTACCACGATTCTTTGCTGCTTGCAAGACTTTAAAATCGAATTAATTGTAAGATATACGTGCATGAGCGATTCAAAAACCTTTTTTTTCAGCGTCGATCTTTAATTTTTGAGAACAGAGTTTATTCGATTTTTCTTTTACGTTAAGTTAATTTTCTTACACGTCCACGCAATAAATGACTCGTTTTTGTTCTCTCGGCTTAAGGGGGAAAAAATTGGGTTTTTTCGCATTTTCGATTACATGTGCTCGCGTTGCTAATTTTTTTTATTTCCAAAATTTCACTCGCAGAGACAGCAACAGAGTTATACTATGTATGTGAATGTAAGGAGAAGCGCGATTGGAGTGAATTTTGTGATGAATATCGAGAAATAAATTTAATTTATGGACAGCACTTTTCTTTATATCGTACATATAACGCGCAGAGGAGAAAAAGAAAACGTATGATTCTGTTGAACGAAATTAATCGCAATGAGACTGTCTGTGATGTAAATATTAGAAAGATTTGCATATTATTACGAAATTATTACGAATAAAACGGAGATAAAAAAAATGATAATTCTCGCAATTCTCTATTCATTTAGTTTATAAACTATTGGGATTTAATTAAGTTTGCGTTGAATCCGTGCACGAAGCTCCCAACTGCGAAAAATTCCACTCTGTATTGCTTCAATTTCAGTTATAGTTCAGAATGTTTTATTGATTATAAATTAATTCATTTGTACGAAGCAACAATTATTTTCGATAAAGGATGTTCCTCCGTTATTAGGAACTCAAAAATGTCACCCTGATCTCTGGCCGCCAAATACCTAACTCATGCTCTCCGGCAGTCGCTGCGCGATGATTATACCATGCGAATTTGTCACTTTTTAACAATAATTTAAAATCTGCTGCTTTACAAGAAATAAATCATAAATAAAGATCGAGAAGACATAGTCGATATTTGGAGCGAGGGCATGAGATTTTCAGCACACGCATAGAATATGAATAATCGTTTTGTTTATGCCGTGTAAACACAAGCGAACGTGACGTTCAATTTCATAACTTCTGAAATAAGGACAATAATTTATGAATAAAACATTTTTCATACAATAGCTTGATATTTTAAGGAATAATTTATTGTTCGAACGCATTTATTTAACCGAAAAGTGACGGGAATTTTTTAAAAGATTTTGAGGTTAAACATGGGATGTCATATAGGCTCATTGTATCCTTATGGCGATAATCACTTGATCCGTATCCAATTTGCGCAGTAGATTCTATCCACGCATAATCCTCAGCGGTAATAAACCTCATTGTCAAATCTTACCATAAAAAATCGTATTTTGCCGAAAAATATGCGATAATCCAATGTTTACAACTCTGTTCCCTATATGCAGACATGAAAAACCGGTTCCCATCGTTCTACAATTGAAGAAAACCCTTCATGAATAAAAATTCAGGTTTATGATATAAAAGAAAGCTACATGATTATATGTTTATATGTTATATATATTAGTTATATAAGTTATTATTTTATATATACATTTTGTATATATTTTTATTTTATATTATATATATTATTATATATATTATATACATATATTAATTAGATATATGTTATATATATATTAGTTTATGATATAAAAGAAAGCTACATGATAAATAAACATGGATAAAGTCTTGTATTCGACATTTTAAATCATTTTTAAAAACTATTTTTTGCCGCGTATAGACAAGAGACCCAAGTTTTATACAAATGATAGTACGTTTCACTCTTTCACTTGTTTCACACTTTTCGCCACCTTTCGGTTTCACGTGAAAATTTTTCCCAGATACGGCCCCAGGCCCATGCGTCTCGGTCTTGTTAAAAAATTTTAGGCGCTTCGATTCAAAAAGGAATGAGCGGGAATAGACTATGTGCAAGGGGGCGGAGTAATGACGAAATGTGACGCGAGCGCTTGTGGTGGACATAATTGTAAGTTTTTGAGACCTCATTCCGACACACACACAGAAACACAAAAACACACACACATGCGCAAAATTATGGCCGCCATTGCTGTGGGCTATGTTTTTAGGTTATGGTGTGCTGTCACTGTAAAGAAATTGGACATTTATTTCTTCATTTACATCAAATTTAGAAATGAAAAAAAGTCCAGATGAATCATTTTTACGTACCTTTCGAAATATTATATTTAGTTAATATAAATACAACACTATAAACAAATAATATGTTTTTCTATCACTTTCGCTGCATAACATCCATACAATTCTAGCACACAATTTATTATGCATTTTCCCGCGAGCGGCGCTAGTAGAAAATCTGCACATAGCCTATAGTCACGCGGCAAATACGGTTCTGGCGCGCGGTGAAGTGGGAGCTCCACGCACGCACTAACACACGGCCACAGTCGCACACAGCGCTGTCCAGCGCACTCATTGGTTAGTCCCTCTCTCCACGCTCACCGATACTTCTCGTGAGCTTGGTTCGGCGTTGGCTTAAAAAAAAAAACTCGAGAGTAATAAGGGAATGCGGAGCGAGAAATCGAGAAAGTAAGAGAGGCTAATAAAGCAGCCAGAGCAGTAATCACAATCCCGCAATGGTGAGTAATATATATTTTTTAATGATTATCATTTTTCTTATCATCGCGTCTACATAGATAATTTTATGTACATTCCGACTGGACTAAATATTAAACTGCTCTTTCCCGTTGTAGACGCGCTGTATACAATGTGCTGTCTTTTTTTTTCGATGTAACGAAATTCATAACGAATCGACCAAACGGTCATAGTCGGATTGCTCTAGTGGTGACTCGCGGAGAATTTTCTGGTTGCTAACGACAGAGGCGTTATGTCCGGCATATTATTCCCAGGAATTTGCAGCTAACACACGCATATCCATTTACATTACATATAACTCATGTACATAAATTTCCATGAGGGGAAGTGAGAGCTATCAGAAATTTTATGGAAAAATTTTTTTAAAATTTGAAATCCAAATCTTTCGAACGATTCCTGCCAAATTCAATACCAAACATCTTTGTCCCATGAATAATTTGCGATCACAGATATTTTTGAAAAAATTTAGAAATACGTAAGACTGAAAATAGACGTTCTAATTTTGTACATACATAGAACACACACACACACACACACACACACACACACACACACACACACACACACACACACACACATACACGCGCATATATACCAGGGGACATTTTTTCTAAATATGATTTTTCGACGTTTTGGGATCTCGAATTTTTTTTTGTCACCATCAAAAAGCTTCCTCTTTGGGGGAAGCAAAAAAGCTGCACGCTCGAAACTTGCAACTTGCTTCCTCTTCAAATTTCGCACAATGCTCAATGCTCCCTATATGGAAGACCTCTGTCGATTTTTTGGCTTCCTCATGGAGGAAGCTTTGAGCATTGTGCGAAATATTGGGGAAGCAATTTACATGTTTCAACTTGCCACTCCTCGCAATGCCATATGTAGTTTTATTCTTTGAGATTCAAGTTACCGATAATTTTATAGATATTCAATATTTTATATTATAAACGTTTCAAAAAAGCCCGTGTTCTTAATATTTAGAAAAATAGAGCTTTCAAACATGTTTTTTTTTTTTTTTTTTTTTTTTTTAATTCACAAATTAATAAAATCTGAATCCTTTTACCGATTCTCATGAAATTAAACAGCAACCTTCCTTCAATGATACTCTATAATCATGAAAAAAATAGCCAGATTTCTCACAATTCGGGGAAATTAGTGCTGTCGGAAAATTTATTTTGATAATTCAAAATTTCGTAAAATCCGAAACCTTTCACCGATTATCGCGAAATTTTATACCAACACTTCATTAATGTAACTTTATTCGCGAGAAAAGAAATTAGAACAATATTTTTAAATTTCGGGAAATTAGAGCTGTGAATGCAACGAAAATAGGTTTTTTTTAAAAATAAAATAAAAATAATTTCCAGTACTGTCAACGCTTTACTGTGATGTTCAGGCTCCAGGTCGCGAAAAAAAAAAAACCGAAAAAAAGGTATAAACGATTTTCGACTTCAAAACAATAGTGTAAATGGTTTATTATTTTTTTAAACCTATTTTCGTTACATTCCAACGATGAAAAATTTCAACATCATAATTTCAAAAATTAAAAACTAATTTACTCTAAAGCTCTAAAGCTACGCTTCTGCATTCGATTTGTCAATACACAACTACACAATTATTATTATAGATAAGTGTTTCTATTTATTTTTCATTTATTGGCACCGACATAAAAATTTCCGTTTTTAATAAAGAACACGTTCGGTATTTGCTTTTAATGTATTTATTTTTTACTTTACAGTACGTAAATTATTTTTTGTATTTCAGTTTTTTTTTTAATTTTTTATTTTAATATTTAACATTTTTTTATTTAACCCTAATCTCTCTGGAATATTTGCAAAACCTGTATGGAAAACCTGGGAAAGTCAGGGAATTTCTGAGTCAATAATGCCTAACAACCCTGAGAGAGAGAATGAGGACATTTTTTTTTCTTGAATTAACAGCTGTATATGCTCGTACGGTACAAATTGAGTAAATTCATAAAACTTGTTCCTTACGTGAACATTTTTTATGACTCGTTGTCGGGTTTTTTTGCTCCCCGGGGAAGAAGATAGTTATCGACGATGAAGATAAGGAGTATAAGATATAGAAAAGAAACTATATTCTACGTTTACTGACAATTCCATTATTGTGTCTCCATATGCATTTATATAGTCGATTCTACTATGGACGATCCTCGTAATACTTTTGGCTTCGTTCGGAATAAAGGGTCAATCGGCGGACTACCAAATAGCTCTAGATACTGAAGAAAAGAAGTGCCTTACGAACGAGGTATAATATATTATCTTCCCACATCTATTGAGGAACAATCCTCGGAAACTATAAAGAGACATTGTGATATTTGAGTAAAATTGTATACATGCTTATATATATATATATATATATGTATAATTTTTTGTCGTTGTCGTTTTTAGACAGAGAGTTTGTGTCAGCTATGTGGGAACATAACCAGGAGCCCCATTGCTTATACGAAATGCTGTGCTGATGAAAAAGGTGCACGTAAATGGTGTTATGATTATGTCAACTTCGGTCGGCCTTAAACGAAGAGAGAAATTTAGATTTTTGGAAAAATCTACGCCGCCTTAATCCCCGCGACTGAAGTATTTTTTGTTTTTGTTTTTCTATTTTGCGAAAATAAAAATTCATTCAACCTTAAGTATACCATATAACACACGCAAATGCAATTTTCCGTCTAACGCTACTCAACAAATAATACAAAGTATAAATATATTGCGGTTCGCCTTTACTCTAATGCAGAACCAATAGAGGGGGAAAAAAAAATTAAGAAATTTAATCACTCATGAGAATTGGGAAAAATAAAAATGAGACAGATGATCACGAGCTGAAGGACTTCGGTTGATGATCCTTTGGCAATAAATTGATTAAATCGTGTATAATAATACAATAAGTGTGATCAATCTTGTACAGGACCAACTGTATGTCATGTCTATCGTCAATAAACACTTTTAATGCTGCCACTGTGTATTGATCAAAAGATTAATTGCCAAAACGATAGAAATATCCAATATTCCCAATCTCGTTTGCGAAAATGTCCCATTGGAAATCCGATTCAATAAAGTGTATTTCACTAATCATATGATCACGAATTTTCTTTTGACTAACAAACCGAAACAGCCGAAAACAGCGAATTTCCATCCGCAAACGAGGATGGAAACCAGCAGTCATCATGAATTTATATCATATTCATTATATCATGAATTTTTTCGAGAATTGATTATAAAAATAAAATAATCGCCTACGCAACCTTTAACTTTTTTTTTCTAGCACCTAAATTTCGGGAAACTCACTTTTTATAAAGTATCCCACACGGCACAATATATTTCAGAAATATTTCAGAAATGTTTCATTTGAAACATGTAATATTTCGTTGCAACATTTCAGAAATGTGTCAGAAATATGTCCATGTCCGCGGAGATAACGAACGTTACATTGCTGACATATGTCAGAAATATGTCAGAAACATTTCGGTAATATTTCAGCAATATTTCAACGATATATTTCAGAAATGTTTCAGATATGTTTCATTTGAAACATGTAATATTTCACTGCAACATTTCAGGAATATGTCAGAAATGTGTCCATGTCGTTATACATAGCTGACATATGTCAGAAATATGTCAGAAATATTTCGACGATATATTTTAGAAATTTTACAGAAATGTTTCATTCGAAACATGTAATATTTCATTGCAACATTTCAGAAATATATCAGAAATATTCCGGTAATATATATTTTATAATAAATATTTTATTAGTTAAATCTTCGGATTTTTTATTTCTTCACATTATTTTGTCGTTGTTATGGGTCATAGAAGGGTTACACCGGGAAAAAAAAAATCATGCATAGATTTCTCGATATGATTTTTTTCTCCTTGACGGGGAATCGAACCGGCGACCTACCTACCTATCCTACCTATATCTACCTAACACGCTACCCACTACGCTATCGACTGTATGATCCTTCGATATTAATATGATGTATTTGACACGCCAGAAAATACTCGATCATAGTTGTATGTTGGGAGCTACTCAAGGGATGGTGGTGGTCCCGTCTTCCATACTTTATTTAGTATGACCATGTCAGTTTTGGACGAAATTACAAAATTGAATGTAGCGAATCCAATATGGTGGATCAAAAATTCTAAAAATTCCATAATATAATATATACATATCGATGGACTAATGCCGAAGGGGCGTAAGCACCTTTTTCGAAATTTCCGCGTTTGTACTGCCAGAAGGGTGTAAGTGCTATATTTGGCGGGTATAAGGTAAAGGATTTCTACAGCCAAACGGGCGTAAGGGACAAGGCGCTCACGCTCGTATGACAGTATTAACTCGAATAAATTGTGAAATCTGTCAAATCTTACTGCCAGAGGGGCGTATCTCCACTGCAAAAAGTTCGTTGCTTACGCCTTTGTGGCAGTAATAACTTTTTCCGAAATATTTCGGAAATATCGAAAATGTTACATTGCAATTGACATATTTCAGAAATATTTCGGAAATATCCCAAATGTTATATTGCAATTCACATATTTCAGAAATAGTTCAGAAATATCGAAAATGTTATATTGCAATTTAATATATTTCTCTCAACCCAAACCCAAACCCAAAACTTAAAAGATGGCGCAGAACGTTCCTCAATTTTATATTCAATGGCGTTATACATGCAACCATTAGCAAGACGAATTCAAAAGTACTTCATACTTAGCACTTGGAAAAGTACTTGAAGTATAGGAAAGTACTTTAAAATTAAAGTACAAATACTTAATTCGTTTGAAAAAAATTTCGTCAATACAATAATAATAATAATAACAACAGTAATATATTATGTATTCATTAACTTCACGATTAATAACATGCATATGATAATCATAACAGTTATAACAACAATACGAATAATAATAAGTCAAAATAATTAACTTCAATGTATCTATCGATGTTAACCATTTCAACATCTATTAAAATGATCTCTATTTTCATAATACATTTTCGTAGGGACAATTTATAATTCGTACGATTGGAAATTTTTTATACCAATAATTACGTTTAAAATATTCAGGCGGTATTTGTCATGCACATCATATTGTGAGTCTAGTGTTTTAATTTTTGAAATTAAAAAAAAAAAATAGTAATATTAAAAATAAATAATGATTTTTTATTTTTTTTATATTGTTAAAATTGTTATTATTCGTTCTTTATTATTTTGTTCGCGTTCTTTCCTCGCAACGCCATTTTGAGGTTAAAGCGCACCGGCGGCCCTCGAGTGAAATTTTGTACAGAAAACGGCGATTGCGATAGACATCACTACGGTATGCAGTGCGTTGCGCGTAGTATTTTAGACATCAAATGTGAGTGACGTGGTACGAATTTACGTAAATAAATAATGGATTTAAAAATCGTACAGTTGAAGGCCGTCCTTGAACGGAGGCAACTGCCTACTAAAGGACGGAAAGCGGAGTTGGTTGATCGGTTGCATACAGCGGACCCAACAGACGGATGGATCAACGAAGCGCGACAAGTCGCACCTCGTGCTGCCCCATCAAATGCCAACGTTGTTCACGAGGGTAGACAAATCGACGAGGAAAGCAACGAGGAAAGCGACGAGGAAATTAACGAACAGATCCATGACACTCCCGACCTACAACTCGCGAATGCCAGGTAAAATGATAACGGTAATAATGACGAACCTGCGCGTCAAAACGAAGTCAATAATCTCCCAGGTCAGCCTCGCGTAGTAGCCAAGGTTTACGATAAAGCGGACGCTTTCGAATAACGAGAGTTGTACCTGTTATAACGGGAAAGAGACCTGATGCAGAAAGAAATTGACTTGCTGAGACGGGAGAATGCTATGGTGAGAACTTCACCCCAACCAAACACTTCGTCAATGACGTCTCGCTTTCAGATGAGCATAAAAAATGTTAGCGAATTATTGAGTGAGTACAACGGATCAGGTGAAGATTTTGAATGATGTCGAACCCAAGTGAATTTGCTTTAAGCAACATATTCTCTCGATGATAATTCGGCCAAAATTATGGTGGGTTCTAAGCCTTCGTGGGAAGACCTTTAATTGGTATCACTCGCGAGCAGAGCATTTTGCAATAACGCTGGACGAGGTATTGATACAAATGGAGACGATGTTTAATCAACGACCCTCAAAACTTGATCTGCGAAGAAAATTTAAAGCCCGAGAATGGCGCTGCAACGAGACTTTCAGTGATTATTGCCATGACAAGCTTATCCTTGGCAATAAGATTCCCGTTCCTAATGAGGAAATGGTCGATTATACATCGTTGATGGAATTTCATCCGATCAGGTTAAAGACCAAGCCCCGATGCACTCGTTTTCTTCAATTGATGAGCTATTAAATGTTTTCGCAAAATCAAATTGGAAGCACCGAAACAACAAGGATCAAAACGAGACTTTCTGACAAGTAAAGAATCGAGATACAAACTCCGAATCGAGTCATCCAACGAATGTTCGGTGGCCACATCGAGTGAAGAAACACCGGAAAAAGGCAAGACAACGGCACGAGGCATTATCAAGTGCTACAAATGCGAGGGAACCGGCCACTACGCAAAAGACTGCAAAGCACCACCAATGAAAGCAGACAACCGTAGTCGCTATCCCATAAGGATAACCCCGGCAAGGTCGATCGACAGATCGGTTGTGTTGGCAACGATTCCGATCAGGAGGGATCATCAGCAGAAGAGAACGACCAAGAAGATGAAACGAACGACGACAGAAACGAAGTTTTATTCGTCGATTTAACCACCGAGCTGACAGACGATTTCCAGAAGACTGCAAAGTTCAACATCAACGCCATATATAGGTTTTCTTCGACGGTCAGAACAGATACTGGGTGTCTGGTTAGCTTGATAAAGGAGCAGTATGTAAGTAGTCAAAGCGTTGAACCTCCCGATCGTGACTGGCAGCGGTACCACGGGTTAAATAAATCGAGGTTGCTCGTAATCGGGGTAGTCGTTGCTCGAGTCACCTTGGAAGGCGATACCAGTAACTCTCGGTTTTGTTGCAAATGAGGCAATGTCTCCTCCGGTGCTTCTAGGTAGAGACACGTTGAAGTTGTTTGGGTATGAGCTTGCGAAAAGAATGATGTACGATAAAGCGATATCAGAGATACTAAATATCGAGATCAAGCCGGCGTAGGTTACTAATAATCTCCGAGTAAATCCGAACGTGTCTCAAGGCGATCGTCATAAATTCGAGAAAATATTTATCGAGAACTACGAAAAACCGGAACAACCTAGTACTCCTAAAGTACAGACAGAGGCTCACGTCGTTTTGAAAAGTAGGCAGATTGTTCAATTCGGACCCCGTAGACTTGCGTACACGGATAAGGAAAAAGTTAACGAGATATTGGATCGATTGATAGAAAGATCGGTAATTCGAAAAAGTACGTCCGAATATAGCTCTCCTATTGTTTTGTGTATAGAAATAAAACAGGTGAGATCAGGATGCGTATCGACTTCCGAGCGTTAAATAAGATTATGGCGCGGGATAATTATCCATTACCTCTAATCGAGGACCAGCTGGACGAGCTACGACGAAAAAAGTATTTTAGCTCGCTCGACTTGAAAGACCGGTTTTATCACGTCGCCATGACTCCCGATTCAATCCTGACACTTCGTTCGTCACCCCAATGGGACAGTTTGAGTTCTTTCGTATGCCTTTTGGCCTAAAGATCGGCCCGGAATGTTTTCAGAGGCTCATAACGAGGTCATGGCTGACCTGATCAAATCCGGTCGGGTTATATATAGTATATATGGATGACATCTTAATCGCGTCCAAAACTCCTGGAGATCATCTTCAGAGCATATAAAAAAAGTACTTCTCACGCTCGTTGAGAATAAGTTGGAATTATACGTCTCGACAAATGCGTTTTCCTGTGCACCAAAATTGATTACCTGGAATATAGAGTCGCCGAGAACGAGCTAAGTCCAACCCAAAGTAGTATAGCCGCATTACTGGACTTTCCTGAACCCAGATCGATCAAAGAAGTTCATAGCTTCATCATGCTAGCGTCGTACTTCCGTAAATTTATTGAGGGATTCTCAATCGTCGCAAAACCCCTGTATATAATTTGCCGAAAAAAGATGCGACCTTTACTTTCGGTGCGACGTGGAAAAAGAAGCGTTCGAAAATCTAAAACGGAAACTTACAGAAGCTCCCATACTGGCGATATACGACCCGCACGCAACTACCGAGTTGCTCTGCGACGCGAGCTCCCACGGGTTCGGGGCAGTGCTATACTGCAGCTTCAGTCAAGTCACGCCTTGCATCCAGTATTTTACTTCAGCAAGCGTACCACTGAAGTCACGATATCGTAGCTCTGAGCTTGACACCCTTGCGATAGTCTATGCGCTCTGCGTCGATTCCAGATATACTTGCAAAAAATTCCTTTCACTATCGTGTTCAACTGCAGCGCGGTAACTCAGACGCTAGAAAAATGTGACATCAATAATCGTATAGCTCGGTGGAGCCTCGAACTGCAAAGTTTCGACTTTAAAATCATTCATCGGCCGGGTTCGGGTATGAAATACGTGGATACTCTTATAGTAGTTCGTTCGGCATTCTCGCCGTGGAGGACAGTCCCTTTAAGTGGAACTTCATGATTTGTCAGGGCAAAGATCCTAAGATACGCGTGGTTTCTCATAAACTCGAAAACAGTTTTTTGTTCGAATTACACTGTAAAAAATTTTTGTGCGAAAATTAGTATACCGGTATACAAAGCTCGGATGCATATACCGTATATTAATTTTTATATGCATACATATTGTATATTTACAGTGCTGGTGTACTACTATTAAGGAAAAAATTTGTTGACATTAATAGAAGACCGTATTTGATTTTTAATGTACCGTTTTACGAAAAAGTAAGACGGTAATGCACGATCACAATAACCGTGTACTTGAAATCTACCAAACAGTCACTTAAATCTTATGGCGAAGGTACATGTAATTTCAAGCGCATGTACGTTGGAATTTTAATGTGCCGGTATATGAAAAATCATGAAGGTAACGTAGGATTACAATAATTAGGTACTTGAAATTTACTATACAATCGCTGAAATTTTATAAAGAAGGTACATGAAATTTCAAGAAAAAAAGTGCTCTAAAATTAATACACCCATTTTTGTGCATAATCGTTTTTTAAATTTCAAGCTAAAAAATTAGTAATAAACTATAATGCACCTATTATGATATCAGAAATAATATAACAAGAAAAAAAAAAGTTCTGCGTCGATATTCACTCACTACACAATTTCGGTCTGAAGCGGGATTCGAACCGCCTACCCACAAGTTTCCTACCTAATGCCTGCTTACTAACCCGGGACGCTACCTATTACGCTATTGACTACTACTTAATTTCGTTGCATCAAATTCGAGATATAAGTTGCATGCTGACTCACACTTATAAAAAATTGAATATTATCATTTGACGAAAAGATTTTGAAGCATATAAACGAAATAGAGCTTCTTTATACGGGAAAAATTTTATTCATTTCGAATCGACAGTCAGGTTTTCAGAATTCAGAATTGCGGATCCATTAAAATTAACCCTTTGCGGCATACATTTTTCAGACGAACGGTTTTTTACGAAAACTATCGAACTTGTGGTTTTCGGGGTCGCTGATTACGAATTTGAAGTCCGTTTTTGAAAATAAAAAATGGCGGGTTCAATATGGCGGACGAATTTTCGAAAGTTCATCGGATTCACTTGAAACTAGTTACTTGAGGGTTTTCGGGGTCGCTGATTACGAATTTGAAGTCTGTTTTTGAAAAAAAAATGGCGGATCCAATATGGCGGACGAATTTTCGAAAGTTTATCGGATTCACTTGAAACTAGTTACTCGGGGGTTTTAGGGGTCGCTGATTACGAATTCGAAGTCCGTTTTTGAAAATAAAAAATGGCGGATTCAATATGGCGGACGAATTTTCGAAAGTTCATCGGATTCACTTGAAACTAGTTATCCGGGGGTTTTCGGGGTCGCTGATTACGAATTTGGAAACAGTTTATAAAAATTGAAAACAGCGGAACGTTTGGGACGTATTGGTTCTGCTGTTTTCAATTTTTATAAACTGTTTCCAAATTCGTAATCAGCGACCCCGAAAACCCCCGAGTAACTAGTTTCAAATGAATCCGATGAATTTTTGATGATTCGTCCGCCATATTGAATCCGCCATTTTTAATTTCCAAAAACGGACTTCAAATTCGTAATCAGCGACCCTTAAAACCCCCGAGTAACTAGTTTCACGTGAATCCGATGAACTTTCGAAAATTCGTCCGCCATATTGAATCCGCCATTTTTAATTTAAAAAATGGACCTCAGATTCGTAATCAGCGACCCCCAAAACCCCAGAGTACCAAATTTGGTTGCAATTTACCCAAAAGTTCGTTCGGAAATTATTTTTTCTCTAAAAAATGAACGATTTTTGACATTTATTTATTTATAATTGTTTGTAATTTTGCGTAACTGCATGTATCATCATTTTTGTCACATTCCATGATGCTTCTACTATTATAGTACAAAGATTCGTGGATGTTACTTCGAAAGCATTAAATCTACCGAGGAAAGTTGTGAATCAAAAAGGTGGGACTCTGGTGTCCCACTATGCCGCAAAGGGTTAAATAGAATTCACTTGAACATTGTTCTCGAGGATTTTTAAGAAAACTCATACACGTGTATAGTAAATTTCTATCACGTGTTGAAAGCAGAAAATACCAGTGTGCTAAATAAATTATCTCTGCTATCATTTTTCCAGAACGGTACCTTAAATTCCAATCCAGTATTTTATAATTCTCAGTCAATCTATGGATTTTAATACACCAGTGTCGGGAGAATTAACAAGACACCGTTGCTTCATGTTTTAAGTGCCTTAACTTAATTTTCAACAACTTTGACCGCTACTTTCAATATAAAGAAAGATCTTAAAAACCTAATTCGGTCTTTGTATTTACAAAACTGTATAATGATTTTCATACGCAAATCCATTAATGACGAAACTCATACACGGGTATAATAAATCTCTATCACGTGTTGTAAACAGAAAATACCAGTGTGCTAAATAAATTATCTCTGCTATCATTTTTCCAGAACGATACCTTAAATTCCAATCCAGTATTTTATAATTCTCAATCGATCTATGGATTTTAATACACCAGTGTCGCGAGAATTAACAAGACACCGTTGCTTCATGTTTCAAGTGCCTTAACTTAATTTTCAACAACTTTTACTGCTACTTTCAATATAAAGAAAGATCTTAAAAACCTAATTCGGTTTTTGTATTTACAAAACTGTATAATGATTTTCATACGCAAATCCATTAATGACAAAACTCATACACGGGTACAGTAAATTTCTATCACGTGTTGTAAACAGAAAATACCAGTGTGCTAAATAAATGATCTCTGCTATCATTTTTCCAGAACGGTACCTTAAATTCCAATCCAGTATTTTATAATTCTCAATCGATCTATGGATTTTAATGCACCAGTGTGGGGAGAATTGACAAGACACTGTTGCCTGATTTTTCAAGTGCCTTAACTTAATTTTCAACAACTTTGACCACTATTTTCAATATCAAGAAAGATCTTACAAACCTTATTCGGTCCTTGTATTTACAAAACTGTGTATTGATTTTCATACACCAGTATATCGACGAAGAAATTAATACACCAGTATGATATTTTTCAAACCTGACTAAATAAATTTCATATAAGTTTATGAAATTTACAATGCCGTTTATATTAATTTTACTTTCGTACACCCGGTTCTAAATTTTAATATTAAGTTGTGCTATGAATTTACGAACATTTTTTACAGTGTACGAGACCCTCGTATACCGGTAGCAAGGAGAAGACCTCCTGCTTGTTCTCCCGAAGCAAATGGAGACAAATGTCATGATTCACTGCCACAACCAGACAGGCCACGTGGGTGCCGGTAAAATGATAGAGTCGATCAGCCGTACCTATTGGTTTCCCCGGATCCGCGAAAAATGCAAATAATACGTACGGCATTGTTTAAAATGCATACGCTGAGATGTACGCGCTGTTTTTATACACTGTGAAAGCTTTTTCTCATTTAGTAAATATAAATTCAGTAGCAATAATTATAATTAAATGTGCAAATAGGGGAAAAAAAAATATTTCCCTAATGAAGAATAAAAATGTTTTTGGAGACTTTTTGGAAAAAAAAAAAAAAACCTGAATGCGCAGTTATGAGCATATATTTTGCACCACATTTTAAGCTGAAAATAACGTCTTTACTTATCGCGCAGATAACATTTTGGGACTACGATTGTCAGCCTGGCATTTGAGAGAAATATTAAAATGATCGTTATAATTTGTCCTTCAAAAAGACACGTGTAAAAGCTATATCATTGAATGGCATACCCAAGGTGAAAATTTCCCCTTCGAGAAACAACATTGACTTCATCTCGATATATATAATATGTGTATAGCAACGCTGTCAAGTTCCAATCTGTACATTGACACTTGAATAAAGCCAGATGTTTTCAAGGAAATCGTGACGAGCCAACTGATATGAAACTTGAACACCAATACGAGGATGAGTCACTCAAAAAGATAATAGATCTTTTTTACACATGGATAGAGCGGTAGAAGGTAAAAACTGTAGTTACGAGATCTTAACTTAAGTTTTTCAATTTTTGAGAGACAAAAACAAGTGTGAGAAAATTCGTTACTCCAAGGATCATTTGTCAAATATTATTAAAATTTTCGTAGCAAGTGAAAAAAAAAAAAAATTACGAAAATTACGAAGCGCAATTTGCAAGTTTCAGTTTGCACAATTTTTTCCCAATATTTCGCAACGATTTTAACTGTACTACTTTTTCTCCAATATTCCCATGCTCGAATACATGATGTCTCTCAAATATTTACCCAACCGGAACGTTCTTTCATTTTTTTTTATTTAAAATTTTAAAATTTTTATATTTAATAACATTTCTTAACCGATGATTGTCCCCTAGATCAATTATGTCGAAAATTTCGGTTCTGTAATTAAAAATATAAATTACGAAAGTTACAGCTGTATGAGCTTTTGTAAAAAAAAAAAGGATATTGTAGAAAAATCCAAAATTTCATGAAATGCGAAGGACGCAGTGAATTTTAGTTAAATTCAAAATCGAAAATCTTTATCCTCGAACTTATTTATGTGCCAAGCTTTAGGCAGATGTCTTAAAATTTGCACACGCGCACCGCGTTCGGAAATTTTTTTCTCAATGTGATTTTTCGGCGTTTTGACACACATTGAACGCATTCACTATTATATAAAAACCAACCATCGGTTACTATAAAACTGGATTTAAAAAATTTGCACCATCGGAAAGCTTCCTCTATGGGAAAGCAAAATCTTCGAAAACTTCGAAAAAATGACGCTTAGAAAAAAAATGTATATATGATTATATGTGTGTATGTCAACCGTTCAAAGATCAAGAGTCGCGGTAGCGACTCGAGACAATTCTCTACTGTACCGACATGTCGAGAGGAGTCTCCAAAAACTCTATACGCCTCACTACTTGCTCGTATACGGGAGTATATCTATGTAGAAAAATTATTTTCTTGATAATTAAGGGAGCTATCTATACTTTGTTGGGCCAAAAAATGTTGTATTTTTCACTAATTTTTTATGCGAAAAATATTAAATATGGAATGTTGATATTTGGTATGTTTACTAAGCGGTCTTTATTGAACATAACAATAACTTTTAAAGTTTGACAAAACATGGCATTGGGAGTGAGAGGAACTACGTATGTCGGTGCGCCCCCGATGATATTCTTCGCTTGCGGAAGTCCCAAGTCCTGGATAGGTAGATCCGAAGCAAAAAATCAAACATATTTTTACTTTTTACAATATTGTGTACAAGTCGAACTAGAATTATATCCGAAATATTCAAACGTTTTTATTTTATGAACAAAAAACTGCAAACATTTTTGACAAAAAACTAAACTTTCCCTTCGATCGCTCACTACTTTTTTATTTTTCAATATTTCTTTCTCATTCTAGTTCAACTTATACACAATATTGTACAAAGTGAAAATATGTTTGATTTTTTTGCTTCACATCATCTGTCCAGGACCTAGGACTTCCACAAGCGAAGAATATCATCGGCGGCGCACCGACATACGTATAGCTTCTCTCACTCCCAATGCCATGTTTTGTCAAACTTTAAAAGATACTATCATATTCAATAAAGACCGCTTAGTGAACATACCAAATATCAACATTCTATATTTAATATTTTTCGCATAAAAAATTCATGAAAAATCGAACATTTTTTGACCCATCAAAGTAGAAACCTCCCTTAATTAATTACAGGGCCCTGGAGATTAAAAAATGTACGTCTTATTTGCTTATTTTTACTCTTCTAATTTCCTTATGACACGAAAATGACTCGTTCTAGTATCGTGTGCAAGTTGTGCGCGAAACAGTTGCTCGCTTTTTTTCCAGCACGAACCCCGCGAATATCGATGCACAATTTGTAATGAATGTCGGGGGGCAGGAAAGTTAGTAATGAATATGGCGAGAATCGCCACATACAAACTATTATTTTTTGTCTGGCGTGAGCAATCGTGTTTCTTTTTTACAAAAATATCATGAACTAAGCAGTATACCCAGATAACAATTTCTATATCACGAAATTATATAAGAGAAAATTACACACTTATTGTGAAGTTTTTGGTGCATAAAATATAACTCTTTTAAAATGTAAAATTATTTTACAATTTCTCACCTAAAATATATTCATGCATCAAAGTGTATCCTTTTTATATATATTGAGAGCCTCGTAATATATATAATCTTAATTTCGTAATAATGATAAATAAATCGTGATAACTCAAATAGATGCACAAAGGTTCATAAAAGATTCACAAGTTTAGTTGGAAATAAAATCTACTGTGATAGGTCAAAAATATTGTATAACTTACAATTTATAATACACGGATATGAGAAAAATCGTAAGATGCAGGGTATAATTATTTCAAAATTTTCGTTATGGAAAATATCGAATTTTATGATATAAAAATATTGCATCTTTAACCGTGTACAATAATTATGTATCGAAAAATTATCCATTTATTCCAAACTTTACTCTATAAAAAAGATACGACGAACAGGCAATTCACATAAATGTGTCATAACTGGGCATTGCACATGCCCCGATAGAAAAGTGTATAAAAAAATAGCTAATTTCAACGGATAACAAAGTATAAAAATTGCTCGCAACTATTCAATTTTGATTATATCCGTAAGGAAACTGCAGAATGAAAGCGAAATAAGAATTGCTATTTATCTTTTAAGAAATTATGCAAAAAATGGAATCCCAAATATATGAGAATTTTATTTTAGTCTAGAATCACACTAATAAACATATACTGAAAGTTACGATTTTCTTTCGGCGAAAAGTTACTAATAATAAATGAGTGATAAGAGTAACTAATTATCTCGGGTGAGAATTTACTAATGAATGGAGTGATAAGAGTTAGTACTTTTCCTTTTATTTAGAAATGTTCACGGTTCAATCATAATC
Organism: Rhorus exstirpatorius; assembly: GCA_963564615.1. Lineage (NCBI taxonomy): Eukaryota > Metazoa > Arthropoda > Insecta > Hymenoptera > Ichneumonidae > Rhorus > Rhorus exstirpatorius. Next base: position 16,835,274 of record OY751317.1, on the reverse strand, counting down.
TGACAAGTCATGGCATTTTGAGAATTTTCGATCCACCATATTGAATCCGCTATATTGGATTTTGTAATTTCGACGTCAAATTCATGTTCAATTACCCGAAAAAACATTTACACTGAGTAAGATCGAAATCTGACAAGTTATGTCATTTTGAGAATTTTCGATCCACCATAATTGATCCGCCATATTGAGTTTTGTAATTTTGACCTTAAATTCGTGTTCACCGACCAAAAAAACCCTGAATATAAAGTTAGAGTGAATCTGACAAGTTATGGAATTTTTAGAATTTTGGATCCACCATATTGGATTCGCAACATTAAATTTTGTTATTTCTTCCAAAACCGACATGGTTATACGAATTAAAAGGCAGAAGACAGGACAACCATCATCCTTTGAGTAGCTCCCAACATACAACTGATTAAGTGTTCTCTGCCGAGGTAAATGGATGATATGAAATACCATAATTCATAAACAGTCGACAGCGTAGTGGGTAGCGTGTTAGGTAGATAGGTAGAATAGGTAGCTAGGTCCCAGGTTCGAGTCCCAGTCGAGGAGGAAAAATTCTATCAAGAAAAATCGGTGCAGGTTTTTTTTTTCCAGTGTAACTCTTCTATATGTGAATGGAACCATTTTGCAAATGATATATTTCGTTTTTGCTTATATATTGTGGAATAAAACAGTTTGCAACAATAATATAGTTGCGTTGGATAGTATTTATTTAAGTAAAATACATTACTACTTTTCTCGGGAAAAAAGTTACTAATAAATGACTAATAAGAGTTACTACTTTTCTCGGGCGAAAAGTTACTGATAAATGACTGACAAACGTTACTACTTTTCTGCGGTAAGAAATCACGAAAAAAAGAGAAAATACTACAACCATTTTATTTCAAATAGAAAATGTTAAAAAATCAGTAATAAGCGAACGTACTTTTCCCTCTATCACAAAGTTCGAATAAATCAGTGTTTTATTCAAACTATCGATGGTAACAGAAAGGACATACTTTATTATTCAAAATATGTTGCAGAATTACAAGATTCTTATATAATAATGTCATAAGGAAAATTACCAATGTTATAATTTTCGATATATAATTATTACCAATAAATTATGAATTTTGTTATCTAGGATACCTTTCGAGAAAAACAAATTTTGGAAAAATCGAAAAAAAATCGTATCTCTTTTTTTTCAACACGCGTAAAAAAGTTTCAATTAATTAAAAATAAAACAAGGTCAAAAAACACTCGGATCCGTGTGAAATGGTGTGGAAATATTTTAAATGAGATATTAGAAAAAACACTTGGACAAACTTTTAATACCCGTTCAGCTGCGATGAAAAACTGCTATTTTATCTTCAACTCACATTTAACATCAAAAAGAAAAAAATAAAGAGGTCGAAAAAGCCTCGAATCCGTGTGAAATAGTGTGGAAACGTTCATAGTGAGATATTAGAAAAAAAAACTTCAACAAACTTTTATTATCCATTCAACTGCGAAATAAAACTGCTAAAAAAACTTTCGTTGAGATTCTTGTGTCAAGATAGTTCGAATGTTGTGAAAAGTCGAAAGAATTACGTTTGAAAAGATTTCTAGAGCTCAGAATATTTTCCAAGCCACGGAATGAATTGATCTGCGGTGCTGTATAATTTTCTATGCACAAGAGGAAAAGACCTTCCCTTCGTTCCGCTTTTGTCCCCTCTTATAATCCAAACCAGTACAAGCAAGGCTCAGTTTTACGTAATTTTTTATATTTATTAAAAAATTTTTTAATCGCTCCGACGTAATCTAACTTTCACGTATATGAAACTAAAATTTTCAAGGTCGATAAACGCCAGAGAATGAGGATTTTCAGTATTGAACTTAGCAATAATGGATAAATAGGATTTCATGGATTAAACGGGGGTTTTTTAAAATCATACTATATATTGAATTGAAAGTGCAAACTGTTAGCGCACTTCTCGGGTTTCACGCTTTGAAGCACTCGAAAATATAACACACGAACACATCATCATCTGTGGCATATTTCAAAAACTTCTGTCACATGGAAAGTACACGCGAAAAGCGGACAAAAATTAGTAGCATATATATATATATATATATATATAATTTAACGGAGCGCAGTGGCTCAGTGGGTGAGGCTCTGGGTTCGCACGCCGCGGACCCGGGTTCGAGCCCCACTGTCGACACCAATGGAAAAGTTTTTCTACGTGTTTTTCCTGCAATCCTGGTTGGTTCGGACTCCACCTTAAGAAAACAAATGCCCAAAATACCTTTCTGTGATTGGTGCATGGGTGGTCGGTTTGCGGCTTTGGAGGACTCCCGTAGCGGGATGAGTAGGGAGATGCGCAACGCTGGCATTTTAGGTGTACCCACCAGAGTGGCGCTGATGACATAGCGGTCAAACCTAGAGTATGATTTTGTGATCATCGCCTCGGTCGATGCTGCAGACCTCTTTGGTATTAGGATATCGGGGTGTAGTGTTCGATATTTTAGTGGATATTACAGAACGCACTTGGTACTAATGGGTAAGTTAGACTGTGCGTTTCAAAATGTTTTTAATGATCACGAATCGTTATTTTGAATATGCACTCTCCTGCTTCCGAAAGTCAAAATTTTAAGAAACAATCGTTTAAATTTATGAAGGAAATGAAAATCATCTTTGAAAATCACGCTTCGCTGCGTGAAATTTTAAGTCGATCATCCACATGGTTGGGGAGTAATTAATTATTGAAGCTGCACGTTTATTCACGGGCCGTATAAAAACCATACAATCTCATGCAACTCTTAATAACTATACGAAAAATGTTAGGAATTTAATGAAAATAGATCCCAATAATCCTTCTCATCTTTGGACAGAAGTTTACGAAGAGCGAAAAGCTTTTCATATACATATAATTGTCAAGAAATTGTAAGAATAAAACAGCTCGAGTTGTCAAATCATGCACACTCGGGATATGTCGTGATACGGATCTCTCCCTCACACGTTACCCGCCCGGCACCCGCGCACCCGCCAAGGCACGAGCGACGGTTTCCCGATTTGTCCGTTTCCGCGTGTAACGGAGCACATGAGAAAAATTTTGACAATGTATAATCAGAATTCACATGGGCGAAAATTTGGCAAAAAATCTTAAAAATGCTATATACCGTCTTTTCTAACATCTAAAATTTTCAATTAGAAAACTAGTAATCGACTTAGCTAACATACATCCTTAAACTGTTGTGTAACGTATGCCTGTTCGATTGGTACGAAGAGTAGGGAGAAACGAGGAAAAAAAATTGAAAATAACAACGGCATTGGAGCTAAAATGTAATATCAATGTACACAGATGGCGTATCGATTGTTGCGAGAAAAATAGGAGTCAAAAAATATCCACGATGTACGTGACAACACGTGTCGCAAAGATACGAAAATGTAGATTATCGAATTTTTCATATTTTAGTCAACGAAGGAACGAAAGTTGGAATAAAATCGATATGCGTGGATTTACGACGTAGTTTAATGATATCTTAATGACGTCTTAATGATATCTGTCTTAGCGTCTTAATGATAATGCGACTTATTAGCGTCTTAACGATATCTTTTCAGAAACCACATCGCCGGATATTATAATTTTCGTATGAAAAAAAAATCCTCCCTTCATCCATCCTTCCTCATTATTTTATCTCGCTCATAAAGATCTCTCTATACAGCAAGTGAGTTTTTCCCAAATTTGGCTTCCTCATAGAGAATTAGCTTTGTATAAGCGAATTAAAATAATGCGGAAGCGATGTGCGAATTTCCAAATTGAACGCTTTTTCCCTGAATTTAGACTGACTATGAAAAAGAAGGATTTGTGTTTAAGGGTGGCCCGCTGGGCCCTTTTGATTGACCAGTATAACTACACGATCGAGCATCAGCCCGGCATGTCTATGCGTCGTGTCGACGCGCTGAGGAGAAACCCCGTGGATATATTGTTAGTACAGGATGGCCGAGACGGATTAATAGAGAAAATCCAGAGAGCCCAAGCAGACGATCCAGAATTAATGAAAATAATTGACGCGGTACGATCAGGTAGAAAGGACGAATTCTCTTTGTCAAAAGAGGGAATTTTATATCGCGAGTATGATGGAAACGAATATATGGTGGTTCCGAGAACAATGCAGCTCGAAATAATTAAGCAAGCGCACGAGCAAGGACACTTCGGGTGGAACAAACTGCTATGCGATTACATTAATATTTCTGTAAGTAAATGAATAAATATTCAACTATGAAAAAGGTACGCACAGGTCGTGATTCCGAGGTCTCGGTCTTCCACGAGTATTGTAGGTAGCTAGCTAGCTTCCCCCATACTATTTCGAGAAGTTGTGACTCATTCCTGACCAAGGGTTTAAAAGTCTGTGGATGAATATGCGAAAACATATACGAACGTTGTCATCACATCTTCCAAGTCCGGCAAACTGACTACAGCTCGTACAGCACTGTAGAAAGATTTTTTGACTGATGTGATGAGGCCATACGTAAATAAGGAAAAATTCCTGTTGCTTATCGATTCTTGGGGCGGCCAAACGAATCCAGTATTGTATGACGAGATTTTTACCGGTGAGGAGGGTTTACCAACGTGTACTATAAAGGTCATTCCACCAAAGTGCACTTCGTGCGAATGTCATGTAATAAAATTTTTTTGTAACGCATGCACGATTTCTGCGTTTTTTGTACCTATTAAGCGGGCGTAAAGTGACCCTTTTTTGACCGGCTCGAAAAAGCGGGCAATAATGAATTCATTATTGCCCGGTTTTTGAATAAGCGGGCTATAATGAAAATAAGCGGGCTATAATGAAAAAAGCGGGCTATAATGAAAATAAGCGGGCTATAATGAAAATAAGCGGGCTATAATGAATCCATTATAGCCCGCTTATTTTTATTATAGCCCGCTTATTTTCATTATAGCCCGCTTATTTTCATTATAGCCCGCTTTTATAAAAATAAGCGGGCTATAATGGATTCATTATAGCCCGCTTATTTTCATTATAGCCCGCTTTCTGAAATTCGTAAAAACGACCGTGTGCGTACATATACAATATATGATATTGTATTTCGCCCACTTATAGGCACAAAAACACAGAAATCTATACATGCATTACAAAAAATATGGTGTGCACCAAGGGCTCAGTGGACTTTTTTACCTCGTGTGTTTGCAGTACTCGTCTTCGGCTCGCACACGCACTCGTCTTCGGCTCGCAGACGCACTCGTCTTCGGCTCGCTCCTGCACTCGCCTTCGGCTCGTGCGAGCTCACCCTCGACTCGTGCTAGCTCACCTTCGACTCGTGCTAGCTCGCCTTCGACTTGTACTGCAAATTCCACACTCGGTCTAAAAAAGCCCACTTTACGCCCTAGGTGCACAATATACTATTGCTTTTCGGATCTTCATACTCCATATGTTCAAATTTATTATGTAATTAAATTAAATTATCCCTATAGAGACTCATTATTTTTCTCAAGATCATATAGTATAAAAAAAAGCGTGGAATATTGAAAAAATTTTCGTTAAAAATTGAAAGAATGAGGAAAATTTTAGCGTCGAAAAATTCACGTTAATGCGTTAAACTTTGGTTCGGGAATTTTATGTCAGGAAGTATGTGCCGATGGTCGTAAAAAAAAATTTTTTTTTTCAGTGTCTAGGACTATAAGTTTTAATGTACGGTCGTTAAAAGCAATCTACGGTTTTATTTTCAAGATGGTTGAAAAAGTTAAGAAAAAAAAATAAAACGAAACGAATGCATCAAATTTCTGCCTAATTCGTGTATATACCGTAAATTTTTCCCATCATTTAAATATATTTATGCCACCTCAAGTACGAAAATGACAGCTTTTTCGGATCTTCCTACTCCATTTTCTTCAATTCATTACGTAAATAGCAGAATTAAATTATTCCTAAGAAGGTCTATTTTTCTTCTCAAGATCGTGCAGTATAAAAAAAAAACAAAGCGTGGAATATGAAAAATCTTTTCGTTAAAAATTTAAGAAATGAGGAATTTTTTTGTTTTGATATATTCACGTTTTGCGTTCAACTTTAGTTCGGGAATTTTACACGTGGATGGTGGTACGACGAATTTTTTTTAGCGCTCAAGATTTTAAATTTCAATCTATGGTGCTGAAAAAATTTTTAAAATAAAAAAAACAACGAACTCATCAAATACCTACATGCTGTAATTCACGCACTAAAACTGAAAATTTTTGGATTTTCATACTTCATTTTTTTTTTTTATTTATTGATGATATTATATTTAAGGGCGTTGGAAAACTAAAAGAATAAAAAAACGAATCCATCAAATTCCTGCCGAGTTCGAATATATAGGGGAAGATGGGGCAAAAACGCCCTGTTAGGCAAAATCGACCACAAAAAAAAAAAATTGCCTATGAGCATTTTCGTAGCAAAGGCAGCAAGGGTAGCTGTGTGCAATGTGACTCGCTGCTGCTAGTTATTAAAAAAAACCGGGAAGCTGGGGCGAAACTGACCACCCCTCAAAAAAGTGGCTATCGGATATTTTCGCGTCAAAGTTAGTGAGACAGTAATATACATTCAAGTATAAATGAGGAATTCTATTAGAAGTTTAAATTACTAGACATGAGGATACCTTAGGCAGAAAGTGTGTTTCAAATAATTCGTCAATAAGAGCTTCAACCTTCATTTATATGGGCCACTCTACCAATTATCAATCAATGTCTCCGCTCTAGAAATGTGATTCAGAAGATTGGAAATTCAACAAGTATTAGTGTGATGGTATAAACGGTTATCGAACAATTTTTATTTTTTATTTTTGATGAAAATGTGTAAATTCTCGAGATACGTTTAAAGGACGGGAAAATCAATTCTACATGCACCTCAATATTTAATCATTTTCTTGAATTTTTTTCTAAAAGTTGACATTTTATTTAGTGAGAAATTCAAATGGTTAGAGTGGGATGGTTGCGTGCTCTCGGGTGAGTCAATAAAAGCGTGGATTGATAAAAAGCGATTAATAATATTCTCTTTTGAGAGTCAACGGAATATCTTAATTTCTTCCGAAGTTGAAATCGAAAACTTACAAAGGCCTACAAATTGGAAGAAATGTGAATCCTTTTAGGGCTTGTAGGCCATATTTTTTCAGATCTAAAATGGGCTACAGGTTCATTTTGGTTCAAAACGGGATTGTGCTGCAACGCGTTATTCTGCATGGGTCTTTTGCTTCTCAACCGTCACGTCAGTGAATGCACGAGAAGATCATGTTTACTTATCCTAAGAATCGATTCTTAGGATAAGTAATGATGATCATCGCATTCAGTCGAAAAACAATTTTTCTGGGGTAGGCGTGCCTTCGCGGGTGCCGGGCGGGTAACGTGTGAGGGAGAGATCCGTATCACGACATATCCCGAGTGTGCATGATTTGACAACTCGAGCTGTTTTATTCTTACAATTTCTTGACAATTATATGTATATAAAAAGCTTTTCGCTCTTCGTAAACTTCTGTCCAAAGCTGAGAAGGATTATTGGGATCTATTTTCATTAAATTCCTAACATTTTTCGTATAGTTATTAAGAGTTGCATGAGATTGTATGGTTTTTATACGGCCCGTGAATAAACGTGCAGCTTCAATAATTAATTACTCCCCAACCATGTGGATGATCGACTTAAAATTTCACGCAGCGAAGCGTGATTTTCAAAGATGATTTTCATTTCCTTCATAAATTTAAACGATTGTTTCTTAAAATTTTGACTTTCGGAAGCAGAAGAGTGCATATTCAAAATAACGATTCGTGATCATTAAAAACATTTTGAAACGCACAGTCTAACTTACCCATTAGTACCAAGTGCGTTCTGCAATATCCACTAAAATATCGAACACTACACCCCGATATCCTAATACCAAAGAGCTCTGCAGCATCGACCGAGGCGATGATCACAAAATCATACTGTAGGTTTGACCGCTATGTCATCAGCGCCACTCTGGTGGGTACACCTAAAATGCCAGCGTTGCGCATCTCCCTACTCACCTACTCATCTCTGGTTCTCATCGCTCGGAAGGTGGCCTCTTAGCCGTACACTGACTGACCCACTGAAACACAGCAAAGCAGGGACCTGCCTAGGCCGACTCGGGTGATGGCGCTTGAGTTTACTCGCGCGGCCACCAGGGTGGACTAGGTAGCTTTCGACCTGTATCGGCGGTAGGTTTTCTGCAGTTTCCCTCCGTCCACGGCAAATGCGATACAGGGTCAAGGAGGAAAGGCGAAGCGGCTGCAGCCGTGGAGCATTGTGGGAAAGGGAGAGAGGAGGAAGGAATATCTCGGTGGAGGGAGAAAGAAGAAAGAATTCGCTAAAAGGGGAAAGACCCCGGGCACTGGCATGGAATATAAAAAAAATATATATATATATATATAATTTCATCGTGTGACACTCTGAGGTACATGGTATATTTAATTCACGATGCATTACTCAATTTTAAAACGGGCTGACGTAAGAGAAATTTGAACATTAATATTCACCTGTGGATTAAATTTTTAAAGAGAATTTACAGAATAACACACGTGAGCATAAGAATTTTAGAATCCACAAGTTCTAGAGGATTAACATTATGGAGTCGTTTCATTCCATTTGAAAATACAATTAAACTGGTCAGGAGTCCTGGGAGGGACTTAATTGGACACCTTGCGTAAAGAACTTGGGTTTAATTTTTGAAATATGTAATAAGCTACGTAGTCGTGAGCGATCATAATTTAGCAAGTTTTAAAAAACACGAGAAGGCGAGGCTCAGATTCAGATCTCACAGTTCTGTCATAATATGGCTGAGCCAATTATATAATACATCCGAGTGCTGCATCAATATTGAGAACGACTTTGCCCGTACGCGATCTACATATATATTGCGAATTTCCCGCGAACCACTTTTCTCGACCGACATACTCTAATTTCCCAAATAAATTGTATTATTTTCAGGATACCTATATCTTCGGAATTTAATTTTGAACAATCGATTCTCCATTGAATTGTATATAAATTATACATTGTTATACGTACTTTGTGAATGTAACATGAATATTGGAAACGGATTATGAATTTGTTAACATGGTTGAAAACCATTTTCAAATACAGCTATATTTATTATTCCATCGCGTTTTATTGAAATTGCAAAAAAAAAAAAAACGCAATGAATTACATTTACTTTCGCAGAAAAAATTATTTTCCTACCTGTTTTAATTAATTCTCAGTACTCACTCCTATCGAACAATATTCGCACGCTGGTATATAAAGCCCAGGTTTTCCGATACATTTCACAGTCTTCACTTGAAAAATCGAAAAGATTACAATTTGTTCAAGTCGAAAACGTGACACATCATCTTCGGTAGGTCGTCATTCTTTGTGCATCAACGATGGAGAAATATCACCGTTTTTTTGTCATCTGGCTTCTCGTTATCGGGATCGTCGATGTTTATTCCGAAAGGCATCAGGAATTTCCCTCGATCATCTCGGGAAATGCAGCGAGCTCTCACTCTAAGAATAACGAAGATAAGCAGGTTCGTCGTCGGAAAAAAATCTTTTATATAAGCCTAGACCAATTAATTTTACTAATTAATTTTGCCTTCTCACAGAGTAAGTACTGCTTTCATAAAGACATTTTTTTCCAGCTTTCATACTAGAACGGCCAATTAAATTAAAACTCCACCACAGACCTTAATTTTAGTCGGTTGCAACTAGCACAAATCGCTTTTTTTAGGGCCCTTTAAATTTCGCTCAAAAAAAAGTGAGGAATAATTATAGTTATCCGCAATTCTGTAAAAAATACTCGAATTTTTTCGAGTTTTCTGAAATATTTCGCTTACGAAGCAAGATAGGACTATAAACTATTTTTATAAAGTATGAAATTATTCGCAAGAATGAGTTGCAAGATATTTTTCGTTTCCGTCGAACTCCGAGTTCTGAAAACCCTGGATTTCCCCATTTTTTGCAAGTACCTCCTTTGAGTTTTTTTTCGGGGATTAAAATGGAAATGAAAAATCCATAAAAATTCACCCATCTTCCGACCACTTGAGAGATCCCATTCAATTATGTATTAATTTTTTAGGCCTTTTTCAAATTTATTTCGTTGCTCAGTAAAAAAAAAATAACTTTTCAGAGAAATTTTAGTTTTTTTTTGCTGTTTTGACGTCTTAGAGACTATGAGGTGAATGCAATTATATGAATTTTATTCAGGACATTTATGACACATAAGGGCTCTTGAGTTTTCTTCATACGCGGAGAGAAAAATCCTAGAAAAATTATCTTGCTTGCCACTGTAAAGTGGGAGCAAGCACGGTAATTTTTCCAGGACTTTTCTCTCCGTGTAGCGCGAAAGCTAATTTTTTTTACTAACGTCCAGTTATGTAAAATTGGACAGATCATTGCTTCAATAAAATCGTTCTTTCCTTATCGGGATTTGATTTTTTTTTCCATTATGACTCATTCACTAATCATTGCTATGTCGATTTGAATACTTCCAGTTATTTTAATTTAATTTTTAATAAATTGTTTGATGAAAAATAATTATAAGCAATCTCAATATTACAAAATTATATTTCTTGGATTCGTCATGACATCAGGAAAATAAATCAACTAAAAAAATCTTTTTTAAAACTTTATTCTCACCATAATTAGAAAAAATAATGTTTTCTTTTGCTTGATTTGCAGAGAAATAATTTTTTTCAATTGAATCTTGCATGATTTTTCGAATCATCGCGCATCCATAATTTATTAGATAGCCATTATAAATATTTCGGGATATTTTTATTCAATAGTTAATAAATCGTTTATTAAAAAATATGAACAATCAAAAAAACACATAATTATATTGGTTGTATTTGTTTCATCTGCATTGGTCAGCTTTCTTCGCAGTTTCCCTGTGCCCTCGTGCAAATGCGCACCTGCAGTGTATTAAAGTAAAGAACGACTCAATATTTGCCGGGGGCTTAAGAAATATAATAGAAATAGGAATAAAGAGGCCCGGACGTAAAAATCTTAGAAAATGATATACGGTAGAATCACTAAAAGCAACAGGGACTTCCGTTTCCGGGTGCGAGTGTGACGAACGTGTGTGGTGTAGTGGGTGAAGTTTTTTGAGGTGAGTGAAGGGTTTAGCGGGGAGGGGAAAATAGATAAGAGGCAGGAAAGAGAAAGGAAAGAACAAGGAACGCAGAGAGACAATAATTTCGGATCAGGGCTAGAGAATAAAGACGGAAAGGCAGGGAATGAAGAGCCGAATGAGGTTAGGAAAAAAAGTGAGTGGGCGAGAAAAAGAGAGCGGGCGAGAAAGGCGAGCGAGTTGCGAATATGCGAAGAGATGAAGGAAGGTAAATAGAATAAGGACGGAAGGAAAGTAGGTTATTAAGGTCAAGGAAGCAGCATGGAAGAGAGTGGTGTATGGAAGAGAGCGAGGAGTAAAGCGGGCAAGGCGGAATAAAGCAGAGGAATAAGAAATGTAAGGATGGATTGTATGGATTGTAAGGATGGACTGTATGGATTGTAAGGATGTAAGGAGGGAATGTAATGGCATGTAATGGAATGACGTGAAATGTAAAGGAGACGAAGGGACAGGAGGTGTAAAGAAAAATAGTGAAAAGTGTGTGTAACAAGGAGACAACCTTAGAAAAAACTTACAACCCTTAGGGGAGTCAATAAAGACATACACTAGGAGCAACAGAACAAAACAAAGAACGGAAATTCAACTGTACCATACAGCCTTATTATATTTAAATATAAGTGAGCATAATTGGAATAACGATAATAATAATTTTCAGCTTAGCGATGGAGTGGCTTATGATAATCCAGAAGCCTCGAATGAAGAAAATCCGGGACCATCGTTTGCGGCTGAATTTGTCTCTTCTAAAAATCGGTCGTTACGGAAGAGGTCACCGCCAGGTAGCCCGCAAAGGCCGATGACGACCGAAGAGCGCGACGAGCGATTCAATATCGGTATACCGATTCTGCAGAAAGTGAGCCAGCAGACCGGGAACGCACAGGGAAACTCACAGGGAAACGCAGCGACAAACTCGCAGGGAAACATCAGGCAAAACCCGCAGGGAAACGTCGGAGCAAACCCGAACCAAGAGCGTGATCAGCGATTCAATGATGGTTTATCGATTCTGCAGGGATTGAGCCAGGGGACCGGGAACTCACAGGGAAGCTCACAGAGAAACTTGGGGCCAAATGAGCGGAGAGATTCTGGGCCAATCCGGCAGGGAAGCTTGTGGCCAAACCCGCACAGTATCTCGAGGGAAGAATTGGACCGCTTGGTGAAGACAACCGCGGAGAGAAACTTGAAGCTAAGAGCGCAGGGACATTTGAGGCCGAACCCAGCACAGGCAAACTTCCAGGAAAACTTGGGGCCAAACTAGCGGGGAAACTTGGGGCCAAACCAGCAGGGAAAAAGCAGAGGATAACTCACAGGCAAACTCGATGCCAAGTCCGAGAATGCCATTGAGAAATGTCAGACCTAATCATCACATCTAGCCACAGCAACCTTTACAAGATATTTTATGATCGCCACCGAATTTAATATCCATACATATATATTAGGATATTGAAATCTAAAACTCGTCATATACGAAAATAATGGTGTCGCTGATCATAAAATTTTAATCCTTCATACCCTGCTTTGTCCATTGTTCTCTTTTTGTTTACGAAACACTTGTAGTACAGTCAAATTTGATCCGACAATAAATGCAGAGCAATAAACGTGGTAGTTGTTTCTTTTTATCTTTCAGTCACCAACCACCGCACGATAGAATCAATGACGATAAAAATATGTCGAAAAATTTACGATTTTTCGAAGATTACACAAATATTTCGAAAAGGAAAGTTATCCGTGCGGAAAATTTTCAGATACCTAGCACACAGACATGGAATCTTTTAGATTATAAAAAATTTAATGAAATTTAATATACAACAGCATATACAATTTGCTAATTAAGTAGGTATATTAAATCAAAATTTCTATAAATTAAATTAGAGAATTAATCATTTTCAAGATTTTGTTTAAAGAATCATTGGTAAAATATATTTTTTTTTTTCTTATGAAATAAATTCGTTGACTTTCCCAAATACCTAGGACTATTCAAAAGAATTTTCATTCCTTTATTTCCATTCTTTATTTCTTTTGAGAAATAGATGAAATGTCGCGAATCTTGAATACGAGTGTTCGTAGAAAGGATTTAAGAAATGAGTAGTGTCGAGAGGGAGTCTCAAATCTGCATTCAATGGAATGTGAAGTACCAGTGGTTGGTAAGGGGATAAAGTGCCTACTTCAATGTTTTCGATTTCGTGATTAACAAGCCCTTTCTTGGTCCACAAGATCGATAGATTCAGACTGCAAAACATTGGTCTGTCCCGAAATCTTAAAACATCTAAAAAAAAAAACAAAAAAAAAAAGAGATCACTGTGTGATTTCACGATCGATGGAATTTGAGGATTCCGTTGATACTGACCTTTGTTTGTGTGGCTTATTCGAGTGGATACGTCTGCATAGTAACTGAGTAAGTTCGAGCAAACACTAGATTGGACAGTGTCAACCGAAGTCCTCTCCTTCGTGCAGTTTGAAGTTTCAATGATACAAAAAAATATTTCACTTGAGTTTAAATGTCGTAAAGTTTACTACCAATGGTGGAGATGGCGTTGCACGGTGATACATTCGCCATTTTGTTAAAAGATACATGTACTAACTTACTAGAGGGAGTAGTAGCACAGTGGTAGCATATCCGGCTCACACGCAGTGAGCCCGGGCTCGATCCCGACCATTGGCACCAATGGAAAAATGTTCTATCTGCATTTATCTGCGACCTTGATTATGCGGAACCTACCACAAAAAACGAGGCACCAAAGGAAAGGTGTAGCGCCTTGGTGTAGTGGCCAAAAGAGCGTGAGATTTTTTGGGTTTGATACCTGTTGTCGTAGCTGGTGGAAGCAAAAACGGGCTCGGACGTATCTGCAGTAGGAGGATGTATGGAACTACGTTTTTTTTTTCTAACTGGGGTTGTGACATAAATAGAAAATATTTTTTTTATTACATGAAATCATTCTTTGAAACCTATTGAAATTTATCATTAAGACAGAAATGATAATTATCACGTGTAAATGTTTTTTTTTTTTCAACTCAAAAACAACAAATTTTTGTCTCGCGCGTAAACAGCTTGTGCTGTGCGCTGATTGGCTAGTGACGCAAAACGCACTGTCATGGCGGTTCGATTCAGTGAGTGTTTCTGAATGTGAACCACTGCCAGTGTAGTTAGGTGTAGTGGGCTGGTGTCAGGCTCTGAGAACCACTGCCTGAGGCCTCATCTGATTTCCTAGTGCCGTTACGCGTCATCCAAGGCCACTCAGGCGTTTCAAACGTATTGCAGTTTTAAACTTTTTTTAAAATAAAATGAAATTTTTATAAATTTTTTCAACTATCACGTTAACTTAGTTTTGTGATATATTATGTAAAAATAATTTTTCCAAAAATCATGTTACAACCCCATTACCCTCCGCCCTTCACGCTTTTTTCGTTGGTGTATAGTGGGTCATTTTTTTCCAACATAGCCAGTCTTGGGTTTGCTTACCAATCCCGGAGCTACCTCACGTTTCGTCGAGAATGTTATTCTCGACGCAAATACGTGACTGAGAATCGAACTCTCAACCACCCGATGCTCTGGTTTGGAGGCGAGCACGCTAGCCATTCTACGCCAAAATGTCGGTAAGCGTACGAACTACGACTTCTATGTCCCAAGTCCAGCGGAAGCAGTCCAGTGGTTTGAGTGCGAGACCTTGGAGTGGGGGCACGAAATCTTGCAGTCGCCCTTCACGAGTCATCCGAGATGAATGTAATTGGACGTAACGTGATGCCGGAATTCGTTTATCCAATATCTCGCAGCGCTCTGCGCTTATAAATCATGCTATATGATATTCATCAATTATACTGGATAAGGCGAGAATTCAGAATTTCGAGAGAATTATCTATTCTTTTCTAAGCGATCATGATCAACCCCATCTACACAAATAATCATAATAATAATAATAATGTCAATGGCCCATAACGCTACCCTGCTCTCCAACTGAATTAATTGCGATGATGACGCATGAGGCTACTTCGAAGAGGCTTGGTTCCGATATTAACGAGCATGATTCTCGGAAAACGTTGTCATTGATTTTGCCCGATTGTCTGCAAGAGATTAACGAAGGAAACGTCCATACGACAATGATGACGGTCGACTCTTTCTCTCTTTGGATACGAATAACGATGATCAATGAACTCTTCGAAGTGAATGGTAATTACTAAAAATTAAGAATAGCCGACATTTTTTTTTCAAAAATCATTATTGGTCGCTCTTAAGGGGGCACATATGAGTAGACGCCGGAGAAAATAGGTGAATTTTGGGAATTATTATCTCAAAAACTATTAATTCGATTTCTTCCAGGTTTATTTTATTATAAAGTATATTATATTGAGGTATGTTAACAATTTTTATTATGAATATATTTCAACTAGGAGCGCTGCTATCGTGACCGGCATAAAACATGTCCCTCGATGCGGTTCCTAGGATGACTGGGAGTCGGTTGATCTGAAACAGAAATTTTAAAAAGATTCTTAAAAGTTAATGTATGATGCCCTTCGCAACGTAGGATTAAAAAAAAATCACCGTTAACTGGGAATTTTGAGATTTTTTTTTAAAAGAATTTTGCAACAAAAAATTGCAAAAATCAATTATTCAAAAAAAATTCATAATTACGTTATAATATTAAATTTTAGAATAATTTTCTTTCACGTTACCGTTAATCTGCGA
Organism: Rhorus exstirpatorius; assembly: GCA_963564615.1. NCBI lineage: Eukaryota > Metazoa > Arthropoda > Insecta > Hymenoptera > Ichneumonidae > Rhorus > Rhorus exstirpatorius. The sequence goes on along the minus strand of OY751317.1, from coordinate 16,819,471 downwards.
TTCCAGAACCATAGATGAGTAGGCCCTCCGCAGAACTGTCAGCATCCTCAGCAGCGATCCGTGACTGCCTTCGCTGAATCCTCCCTTCACGGATTGCGTTGTGCGTTTTAATTTCAGCGAAACGCACGCGGTCTTTATCTTCCATCTCACAATATTGATCAGCGTTCATTCCAGTACTGTACTTCCAGTACATCGCAAGTACCGGGTACTTGAAGTACCGTCCAGCTCTGTTTAATTTTAATTTTCATTGAAAAAAATGAAATTTTTGTTTCATTTCATGAGGGGCGCAAAACAAATAAATTTTTCGTGTCCCGCCGTTCGAGCTGGCAAAACTGGTGTCAAGGGTCAAGTGTCAACGTTGCTTTGGCTTTTCAGGAGAGAAATAAGTAGTAAAGGTCGATATGTATATATAGTCAGGCACGATGGAGGATGGATATGGAAAGGAGAATGGGTCGGATAGGGGTGCGGAGAGTCCTCCACAGTTCTTAGCTCAGAAACGGTGATTAGGGAGTGAAACTCTCTGCCGGAAGTTGTTACTCTCGTCTGCACCATTCTCGTATGAGTTTTAAGTTCCTCTCTCTCTCTCTCTCTCCCTCTCTCTCTCTCTCTCTTGCTCGCTCGCTTTCTCTCTATTTACTGGGGTGTATTTGCGCTGACGGAAACTTTTGCCGAAGGCTCTGGTGGTCGGATGATTTACCACAGAATACCGCCATGTCTGGGCACGCTACATAGATCGTCACAGCTCGTCAGAGAGTTCGAAAAGTTGACTCTGTCATGATTCTTTGATAAAATGCGTTATCCGTCAACCATGAAATTTTATGAAAATTTTATTAACGAAAAGAGCTTTCCTTGGTGCACTCGAATAAATGGATTTTCCGATCAATAAAATTTCTGTCGAAGAATCTGATTGAATTTCTAATTCATTTATATTTTCATTTTCATCAACAAGAATACCTAATTAAATTAAATTGTATAACAATTAAATAATTCACATTGAATTCTCCATGAAAACTGCTCTTTCTACGTAGTCAATGGCGTATTATATGCGTGAAACACGAATGATACGCGACAAAGAGGCAAAACTTGTACAACACGACATATTGTCATTGTTATTGCTTTGTGAATACGATGAATAGTAACGGATCGGGTATATTATCATGACGGAATTTGTTAAATACATCCCAAGAATTTGAGGCGAGCAGCCTTCAATGAGTTATATTGTTCTCATTGAAGCGATCGAGACATGTGCAAAGCCATTCATACCGTTACTCTTTCATCAATTCCCCTGAAACATTCGCGTTTCTCATGTACATCGTTTTCTTAAGACCCTCAGTATCACGCTCACAGTGAGTGGCCAATCTGCGATGAGGTGCCACGTTGACGGTTACGTGAACCTTCGCCATGGTCCAGTAAAGGAGCAAATATACTGCGTATAAATGCGATGCGGAAAATTTGCGCCATTGCCCAATGCTTATCAAAATATTTTTCTAGACATCTGATGGAGATTCAAGACTGTGATGCTGGCTGGTACGATAATGAGATCACGGTTAACAAGTTATAGCTAGCCAGCGTTTTGTGGATATTTTTTATTTTTTATTTTTTTTTTTAAAACCATAATCATATATTTACACAGAAGCTTTGCATTTGAAAAAGTGACATTTCAAAAAGATTCTGTAATTTTTTTGGTGTTAAAGTACTCATTTATAAGGAACTTAGCGCCGAGGTCTGGGAAGCACTTTTCGCTTGGTTTAGTATATTAGTGATTCATCGATTGATCCACCGATTCCATTGATTCATCGATTAATCGATGGAACTTCCGAAATATTGAGTTAAAAGAAAATAACGGATGTTTCGAGTTGGAGTCTTGATTTTTGGGGAAAAAATCAAATCGAAAGTATTTTATAAAAAAAAAAGCACAAAAGTTTCAGAAAGATCGATGCCGTAGTTTTTGAGATATCTTGCTGCATCGACTCTGAAACTGTGCTTCCTGAACATCGGCTCCAACTTCCTTACGAGTGAATATTTTTACTCGAAAAAATCGATGGATGGATATTCTTCAAATTTTACTTTATTGAATAAAAAAAATATTCTAAACAAATATACACTCATGATTTAAAGAAAATTTTTTTTTTTTAATTTACTATTTTCTCGGCCTTCTCTGCCTAGGATTCCTTAAAGTACTTAGAGAATTATTTACGAACGCAAGAATATACCGTTGAACGAGAATTTCATTTTTTTTTATCCAGTACTATCGGTTCTGCGTTTCTATACTTTTGTCATATCCTTTCATGTTCACGTGTTCTCTCACGTTATTTACGTCGCAGAAGCCTCTTAACACCCCATCCCTCATTGTATTCATAGTTCACCCATTATATGTTTCGATACACTCTTGCTTATACCCTTAGCACTAACAACGAGTGGTAACGGCTCTTATTTCGAGCAATTCACTGTAGTCGTTAGGACGCCCACCTGCAGCGAGGAGCGTCTCGGAAATTTCTCAACAATGGTCGAGTCCTCATGATACACTTGACCATCGAAGCTTTTCATGAAAAAAAGAGCTTATTTTTCGAAAAAACGATGGGGAAGAAAAGATGATATAATATTGTATCAAAGTTAAGACATGAATAATATTTATAAATAAATCTTATTGATGGATAATACAGTTGGTCATATAATTCTTACAGGAATTATTTCTAAGTTTTCAGTGTAATAATAAAATTCATACTCGGTCAATGTATAGCCAACTGTATATTGACCAGATTTTCCGCAGTTTCCCCGTGCCTCTATGCAAATACGATATCGCATAAGGAAGGAGTGACTGCATGGACTACGTTCTGGGATGGTTCTTGAGAAATAAAATGGAATATGGAAATTTAAAGAGGTTAAGGGGGTGGAAAAAAATTAATTAATCATTGATTAACAATTGAACAAATAAAATTGATAATCCTGATTGTGATTATTATTTTGATTTTTTTTAAATTCCAAGATCAAAGGTTCTTACAATAACAACAACAACAACAACATCAACAACAATAATATAATAATAATAATAATAATAATAATAATAATAATAATAATAATAATAATAATAATAATAATAATAATAATAATAATAATAATAATAATAATAATAATAATAATAATAATAATAATAATAATAATAATAATAATAATAATAATAATAATAATAATAATAATAATAATAATAATAATAATAATAATAATAATAATAATAATAATAATAATAATAATAATAATAATAATAATAATAATAATAATAATAATAATAATAATAATAATAATAATAATAATAATAATAATAATAATAATAATAATAATAATAATAATAATAATAATAATAATAATAATAATAATAATAATAATAATAATAATAATAATAATAATCATAATAATTCTTATTATTGTTGTTGTTGTTGTTGTTGTTGTTGTTGTTCTTGTTCTTCTTCTTCTTCTTGTTGTTATTAGTATCGAGTATACAGTCGTCGAACTAAAGTTATAGTATGCTTCGAGTGGAAGGAGAGGAAAGTGTCACAGGGAAGAATAATCCTGGATGGTACAAAGAGTGTGACAGTGCAAAGGAATGTCCGTGTTAAAATAAAAGAGTAAGATTTCTACTCGTGTCACTCGATTATTCGCATTCGAGTGAGAAAAAGTCAAAGCGAGAAAAAGAAGATATCCTCTCGAGTGAGCGTGGAAACGCGACGAGCAAAGGAAGTACGGGAAATGAATAGACATGAAGTTTTCAAGTGGCAGCCGGCCTTTTATCATCGTCATCGCAAAAGATTGATCACAGGGAAAATAGTTGCACAGTATGCTATCGTGTAAATACGGATTAAGAGTCCGATGTAGACGTCAAAATAGTTTTCCAAAATAAAATAATAATAATAATAATAATAAATAAAAAAATGTCGAGTTTTACTTGCACACCCCCTCTGGGGGGTTCTTACAAGGGTGGTGCTTTCGTATACTTTCCGACCATCAACCGCCTGCTCCGACCATTATTATCACCACCTACTCCTCCTCGCGATCATACGTCTGCAGCCGCATCGCTCCTTCACCATTTTATCCTGTATCGCATTCGCCGAGGACAGAGGAAAACTGCAGAAAACCTTCCGCCGATACAGGTCGGAGTCTCCCTAGTTCCCCCCTGGTGGCCGCGCGAGTAAACTCAAGCGCGGTTTCCAGAGGAGACCTAAGCGATCTCCTCCTTTACTGTGATTCAGTGGGTAAGTCAGTGCACGGCTAAGCGGCCACCTTCCGAGCGATAAGAACCGCTGCGGGAGTCCTCCAGAGCCGTACCCCGACCACCCACCCATCACAGAAAGGTGTTTTTGGGCATTTGTTTTGGTGGGATCCGAACCACCGGGTTTGCAGATTAAACGCATAGAATAAATTCCATCGGTGTCGGCCGTGGGGCTCGAACCCGGGTCCGCTGCGTGCGAACCCAGAGCCTCACCCACTAAGCCACTGCTCTCCCTAATAATAATAATAATAAACAGATTAAATTTATAATAATCGAATTTCCATGGAAAAATAATTATTGCTACTATTATCATTAATTTTTCAAATAATTACATCATTTTTCATTGATAAGTGTGTAAAGTGAAGATATCAACATACATCACGATAACTTAAATTAAAGCCTCATCTTCAAAATTTTGGGAGCAAACGAAAACAAAATTTCATACTATTAAAAAAAAATGTACGTGTCCAAAAAACAAGACTATAAAAATGATTAATTGTATGATAATTGTACGGAACTTTCAAAAAGGATAAAAAAAATTCGAATTCAGTTTATTTTATACATTTTTCTTTTGCAAAGATAACGTAACGTGCTTAAGGGTAGCAGTGATTAGTACTTTGCAGGGATGAGTTATCTGAAGACTATGAAAATTATAAGACCGAAGAGAAAGCCCGTGAATCGGGAAGAGGGGCGATCACACAAGCTATAAAATGTCCATCGTGGGGGCTGGCAAAGGATCCTTGAGGTTTTGGGGAGCCTCAAGGGTCAGTGGATGCACTAAGGATAAAGAATGAAGGGCTGTAAAGGGGAAATAATTGAGGCAATAAAGTCGGAAAATTAACCCAAGGGTCAAATAATCGTTCGCACGACCTCAATTTACGTTTAAAATGGAATCAACGAAATACTATTATTACGAAGAATATGAAAGAAGAAAGGAATTAAGGAGGTACGACTAGTTCTTTGGAGTCAAAAAAAAGTCTAAATTCATTTTACCCACAGCTGTTCTGATTTATGTTTATTTGCATTGATTATTCATATTATCGATTATAATGTGAAAAATTTTGTGGTAAATGATTAATTTATTGCGCATGAACTAATAAAAACTGAAAAATTAGATTGTCAACGACTCGATAGTAGTCTCCATCATAATAATAATGACATGTCTACCACAAAAACGGACTAAAAAACATTTTAAAAAATCAGCCGAAAACCTATTAAAATAGACTTGAATTACCTCAGTGGAATTAATATGATCGGTAGAATGATATTATACATATAATTGATACGTGATAAATAATAAAACTCCATAAATAACATGATGGAATTTGAAGTAAACACTTGGCAACGTCGCATTGGCGATGCTATAAGTTGGTATACGTGACCAACGAAGATGACTCTATCTTCGTTGCTAATATCAAAACAAAGCTAGGTTATGTTTGCCGAAACCCATCAGCTGTTACTCGCGACGTTGCTAAGTCTGTGGGTGCTATTTGATCGTTCTGACCATTTACAACCGGAAATTGAAACTTTTTTATGATGTAGTGCCAGAACTACACGGTGAAGAGTAATTTTTCAATTTTTTACAATATCTATTATATCTAATCTATCAAGTTTCAGTTTTTCAACGGGTGTAGTTGGATACGTGAGCAGCAAAACCGTGATCACAGCACTTCCGGTTAACCGTCTCCATAAGACGACGTGCTTTAGTAACTCAAACTGCTCGACTTTGCAATTTTATCACGAATAAACTAAACGGTCAATATAGCTCAAATTTTGGCAATAGGCGCATAAAGTATTCGGCAAAAACATATAAAAATTTCAAGTCCGTCAGTTGGATTCTTCATACTAGTCGTACCTCCTTAATATATATGCGTGAAATTAAAATGAGGATAAATTAAATTAAAAGTTTAATAAATTTCGTATTTTTGTTTAGTGACAATTATTTTCTTTGAAATTTTTTTTTTCCCTCATTTTACGTGTCACTACTCTTCGACTGATTTATCGAAAAATCTGTAAACTCGCCCACGACTGTACAAAACTAAAAAAAAAAATCTTCATCCCACCACAGCTATAAAATAAGAAAAAAAAAAGGAATATGAATTCCCATACTCCTCTCGCTTTCCGAGTTCATGCTACACCACTGTTTCACGTTTTCATAGCCTAATTTTTCATCCAAATGGTGGGTCGAGGTCCATTGAAATTTTTTTCGTTTCTCGACATTCGTTGCAAGCCGAGCTTGATTGAGCAATAAAGCACCAGAGAAACGTCGTAATTGCGGAGGTAGAGAAGGCGAAAATCGTGGAAAATTAAAAATGAACATCGACGTTAATTTCAGGAGTTGTTTCGATGGGTTTTTTTTTTAACTATCGAACAATACATTGGCTTGCATTTCGATTATTCCTTTTTTTGGGTATTGTTATAGAGTTTTCCATCGATTATTAAAAATATAATTCAGAGCAAGGTTGACATGTATATTTTGCAATAAGTACATCATGATAATTTATGATTGGAAAAAGCTCAGAGAGCAATGATAGCAAAATTATAGTTATTTTTTATTTAAAGAATAATTGTTCTCCAAAAATGAATCGAAATTCTGATTTATCATACGTTGAAGAGTACGTCGTAATTTTTTTTTTAATTAAAAAATAATAACTTTGACCGCGTTTTTCTCAAAATTGCTTCTTAGGTTTTTTGGTTACATAATTACCATTCAGCCTAAATGAACCGATAACATAAAAAAAAATGAGAGTTGAAACAATTTGTACCGATAGATCGAATTTTTTTAGTTAAAATCGTTACTTTTTTTTAAAGTCCGATATAATTTAAACAATTTAATACTTTTTTATTGTTTCCATTAATTCATCGACTATAAAAGTAACATGAAATTTGAAAATATATTTGATTTTCTCAAGCCAGAATCAGAGGCCCCACATTTTCCGCCAATTATAACAACTCCGTTGGCGAGGTAGTCCTGTCATTCTAGCCATTTTTTCTGCAATCTTCTACAGAAATGATTTTGCTTTTGGAAAAGGTTCAGGAGTGTCCCCTGAGTGTAAATTCAAGTTGGCGGGACATTTGGGGGGGGGGGGGGGAGTTGTCGAGCTTCAGCCGCCATCTTGGAAAACACGTATTATCAAATATCTCGTGAACTATGCATCGTACAACAGAAATAGTTCAGACCTTTTTTGTAGATAATAAAATTCTCTACAACTTTTGTTGGAAATGTTTTTCTATGTACTGCATGGTTTTTGATTTACAGTGCGGCAAATTTTTCCAAACATCGTCACCATGTTTACTTTTACATCAACCGTTATAACTATATATTTATAGCGATAACCATGTTCGGAAAAGTTTGCCGCACTATGAATCAAAAACCATGTACTATACAGGAAAAAGTTTTCAATAAAAGTTGTAGAGAATTTTATTATCTGAAAAAAAAGTTTCTACTATTTTTGTGGTACGATGCACGGTTCACGAGATATTTGATAAAACGTGTTTTCCAAGATGGCGGCTAAATCTTGACCTTCCGCGTTCCGCTAGCTTGAATCTAAACTCAGGGAACACCCCTGAACCTTTTCCAAAAGTAAAATCAATTCCGAAGACGATTGCAGTTACGAACCTACTATTTTAGCTAGAATGACTGGACTAAGGCACAATGACGATGATTCGTAAATAATTTAATATCAGATTTATTATTTTTCGATGAAAAAAAAATTATTTTGCATCGTTCAAATGTATACTTAATCACTCCTTTATTTTTGGAAAGTACAACTTAATTTTTAGTTTATAAAAAAAATTCTGAAAATCACCGTTGACTCAGTGCTGTCCAAAACCGTGAAAAAAATTCGTGAAAAAAAAGAGATGCACTTAACGAAAAGTTTGAGATTTCGTAAGAGTCGGGGAATCCTTTTAATTTCAATTGAAATACACATTTTTACGACTTCTCGGTGAGACTCGAGAGTGAATGAGCGTCGTATAGTATAACGATTCACGAGCTTCTCAAGGATCACACGAAGAGAGGAGCCTGTTGCTTTCGTATAGTTACAGGCACAATGGGTATATAAGAAGAAAAATATATTGCAATCGAAGCATATACAAGAGGGATGGAAGGAAAAAAATTATTACCAAGCTAATTGTAAAAAATTATTATCAAGCTATTCGTACATCGGTCGACGATTATTGCTGTTTTGGTCGGTGCAACCCTACAGGAAATGTGATTTTGATGTAACATTTCGTCGTATAGTGTGATGAGTGATGAATCAACGTCAAAGGTATACATGACATGAGACACGAAAGATATGCATGATAAATAACAGATGACATGACATAAAATTTGTTATATCACGTTATTTCCGCAATTTTATTGAAATATTTTGTATATCAAAAAGACGAATACAAGTGCTCTACACAGCTTTGATGGATTATTTTTCAAAATTTTTCCCGATTTGTAGCGTTTTCAGATATTCCATGAACTTTCGAGTTGAAGCTCTTTAGAGGGGTGGAATATGGTAGGGAAAAAAAAAATCGAGAAACCGGGTGGGAATGATCGAGTGTCGAATTAAGTTGTCTCGCCTTTGCAATCAATGGAAGGGGGGGGGGGGGAGGGTAACTATAGCGTGCTGCTAGGAAGAAAACTTTTCCATTGGAGCTGTTTACTCTGATGTGGCGTGGTAGAGGGATGGATTGAAGAAATAATGAGGTTGTGAGTAGCGGGTGCTCGTAACCGCACTGCGAGATATTGCGAAAGAGCGATTATTATTATTTAATTTAAACTGTAATTCAGCGGTTATTGGCCCGGATTTAAGACATCGAACATGTCAGTAAATTATTCATAATATACGTAAAAATAATATATATGTATATATATATCGGAGCTTGGCAGTACTTCAAGTACCTGATACTTGAGATGTACTGGAAGTGCAGTACTTTAAAAGTATTTCAAGTATTCGACCTGTACTTAAAGTATTTGTACTTAAAATATCAAGTACTTTCTTGTACTTCAAGTACTCTTTCAAGTACTAAGTAAGAAGTACTTTTAAATACGTCTAGCTAATGGTTGCATGTATAATGCCTTCATACATAATTGAGGAACGTGCTGGGCCATCTTTGGTTAAGATTATAAGGAATGACCGTTCAAAGGCTCAAGCTACGGTATTTACGGTGTCATTGTCAATGCATGGCTCCGTCTTCAACAATCCGTGTATTATATTCTTTATTTTTTCTTTTTTAAACTCGAAGCTAAATAAACCTTAATTACAATCGTAAATGCTATTTTTTAAATTATTTATAATTTACTGTTTAAATATTTATGTTCCAATCTGCCTAAACTGAGTGAATTGCACAATGTGAAGATATGTTTTGATACAAAAAGTACTCGAATCTGAATCAAATGAGTTTAAAGAGTACGTAAGAAATCAAATATAAGTACTAGAGCTGGACGAGATGTATACCTGAAAACTTGAAAAGTATTTGATGCTTGATACTTGATGAATTTCAAGTACTTGATACCTCAAGTACTTTAAATATTTAGTACTTCAAGTACTCCGTTCTTGAAGTAGTTGGTACTTCAAGTATTTATGGTACTTTGTACTTAAAATACACGGGTACTTCAAGTACTTACAGTACATTGTACTTTGTACTTGAAATACCTTCAGGTACTTTGCCCAGCTCTGATATATATATTGGTTTTAATTTTACTATAAAAATTAAGTGGAATTGATAGTGTGTTTTTAAATTTTGTCAGGCTCAATGAATCGCTTCAACTTGCTGTCCAACTTGTTCTCGATATTTCGAGAATTTTAATAGAATTTAAAAAAAAAACTTCTACCCTCAAACTGAGAGAAAAAACTCGACGATGCCTCCACGCTAGGTAAAAATAAATATTGACGAAGTCAAATTCACGTAGAGGAAACTTTTTTTTGAAAATTTACTAGCATATTGTAAAAAGCAGAAGTTTTGAATTTGCAAAAATAACATTTGAAGAACATTCGGTACTTTTTTCGTCCAAAAATATGAAATTTTAATAGGATTTTGTGTCTTGATTTTCACTTTTGATTCGATGAACGAAAAATGTCCATTTTTCTTTCGCAAAAACCAAGGAACCAACTTCGAACAGCCGCTATTTCGTTTCAACTTGATACATCAGAAATTCCAGGGATAGTAACAGGATTAGACTAATATGTTAACGGAATATTTTTTTTAAATTTCGATAATAATGAACAGCAGTGCTCACCGCGAGAATACTCTTCAAAAATTGCTTTCCGGACATCGGCTCTAATTAATCTGTGAATGAAATATTCTTACACGAAAAAATTATTGAATATTCGTCAAATTTCAATAGTTTTAACCCTTAGTGTGCATCCGGGGTCAGGCTGACCCCAGAGAATTTTTACCGAAACAGTGCTTTTTTTGCGTACCATCAACTTTAAGCACGTTTTTGAACAATTATAAAAGATTTTTTTGGAAATCTAACTTCGCAGCCTTGAAGTTTGATCAATTCACTGCAAAAAATGACTGAACCTTTTTTTTTCCGAAAAGCACATAGTTACCGAGATATTCGAGGTCAAAAATGGCCTGGGGTCAAATTGACCCCATGTGCACGAAATTTTTCGCTGTGAAAAAAAAGTGCACACTAAGGGTTAAATATACAACTTTTGTAGAAAAATCTGTTTATGATTTTCGCAAAAAAGAAGTTTAAAAATAGAGATAATCACGCGAATTTTGGATATCTTTTTCACACAGATTTTACCGATTACCCTTTCAAAATTTCGAGGTCATTGCCTGAATGGTCTTACAGATACATCTTCTTGAAAAAATCTTTCATTCGCATAATTTATCAAGGACGAAAACAATAAAATTGGTTAAAAATTCTTCCAAATGAAAGAATCTCATTTGAACATAGCAAAAATTAAAACAATATTTTTTTTTTTCACGGAAAAATTCAATTTTTCAAATTATGCACCTATGATCAATTGAGGCGAATTTATATGGAAAATTGTGTGTAATAAAAAAGGACAGATATTAAAATTTTTGAAAAAAAGAATAATTAATTTTTCGGAATATTTTTAGTTCAGAAATTTAAAAAATTCATTAATAACTTTTTAACATTATAATCGTTGAAACACGATATATTTTTGGTGTTTTCGGTGTCATTGGTTTATTTTTTTAAAATAATTTTTAACTCATCGGGATCCACTACAATTCACAATGATTTTTATTTATGGATGGGAACGTAAGAGCATCTTTAAATTTTATTTTCCACGGCAGAAAATAAATTTTGCCTCAAAGTGACGGTACGGAGAATTTTTCAATCCGTCATGTTCCATTTTTGCGCAAACAGCGTCGCTCGAGACACATTACTTTAGGAGAAATATAACATTCCTCTTGACATTCGTTTTCGTGGAAGATTCTGCAATGTACTCTTCATCCCTGTGGCGTATGAACGGAATGCGGGGGGGGGGGGGGGGGACAATATTACAAGATCGTCTTTCGTAACAAAACGAAAAGGGGGAAAAAAAATGATAAAACCGTGTACGAGTTTATGGTAAAATAGGAAATTATTGAAAACCCTCGAGCACCGGGGATAAGCGGTTTCTTCGTATCGGACTCCAATCTCCAGATTATGTTATTCATGCGCGAATTATCCTCGGTCTGGCATTCAACACGAGAGCCTCGAATCGTCGGATACTTTATTATTTTTCTCATATCGGAGATATACTGCGGTATCCGCGTTTTTTTTTTTTTTTTTTTTTCAATACCAGCATTAGTTTATCCGTATAGCAAATATATGTCTAATTGCTCGCAGCTCATGGACTTTAAGGTGGCACATACGTCTCTGAGGCCTTCATTTTAGCGGTCTATTTCAACAATGGTGGTGGGGTTGGAGTGGAAATGATACTTTCGGTAGAAGGCTTGGACTGTTGCCTACAAAATGCCTCATTGGCGTTTAAAAAAAAAACATAGTAAGCTGTAATAGGGTAAGTTGCCCGTGTGGAAATTTCTTCCGGGATCTGTAAAGGGCCCGATTAATTTTCCCTGATTATAACCGGGGCCCGGTTTGGATTCCTGTCAGGGGCCGTTACAGGATTGTCCCGCAATTTAAATCGGGCCCCTTAATGGATATAAATTCGGGGCCCTTATAGGATTCCCTGATTGCGCCCGGATTATTCAATCTCATCCTTGCACGGGTCAAATTGACATAATATAGTTTATTATCTATGAATTAGCAATTAGGAATGATCGATGAATGAATTTAACACTGTTACTCCATTATTTATGAAAATCCTGTAAATTAAAAAAAAAAAAAAAAAAAAAACGTCATTGATCGGGATTCGAACCCGCTATACTTCAATCCGCGGATTCAGCACTCTCGATCCTCAAATAATAATTTGGGCGACTATCTAAGTCTCGGCGGTCCAAAGTCTCGTTGCCCAAACTCTCGTCACCCTACGTTACCGGCGGCTATGTCAATGTTTGTGCGAAATGAGCACCACGGCTGTGACAGCTGACGTATTGTACGGGACTCTCGCCACAGATAACCTAAATGAGTAGTGACAGTTTCACGGCGATACGTGATATATCTATATCGTGCGTTAATATAGGTATACCGCATATGCCGTGTGGTCAGTAAAGCCTGCTTGCCTTCTCGCTAGCTGCCATTTGATAAATACTCACTTTCGTGCATGTGGTGCATAATTTTTTTCCACAATTCAAATTGACTGGAATAAATACAATCAAACTACGAATCATACCACACTACAATATGAAATGACAGTGAGCCTAGCGGAAAAAGCAACCGGTTGTCGCCGGTTGTCTGGTGTAAAATGAACCTACAAGCAACCGCGAGCAGACAACGGTTGCTTTTTGCAAAAAAGCAACTGCAAAAGTGTATATGCAGTTGCTTGCGGTTGCTAGTTTATGGTGGTTGTTTTAAGTTTAGTTATATAAGCTCAACAAAGAACTGGGATTTCTTTATTTTTTATTTTCCAACACTTTTCTGTCGGTAGAATCTAAAAAAACAACTTTTTTTTTCCGTATAGGTCTGAAGAGAAAAAAATCTCAGTTCTCCGTTAAATTTAAACTCAATAGGGAGCTGGGATTTTTTTATGTCTTATTATGAAAAACTTTTTTGTCCGTAGAGTCTTCGGATACTGAGAGGAACTGGGTTTTTTTTTAAATTATTTTGAATAATTTTTTTTGTGTACAGCCTTGAGAAAATTAAAAAAAAATCGTAGTCCTTTGCAAAGTTTGAAGACTCTATGAACAGAAAAGTTTTACGAAATAAGAAATTTAAAAATCCCAGTTCTCTGTTGAGCTTGAACTCAATGGTGAATTGAGATTTTTTTCTCCTCAGACTCTACGAAAAAGTTTTGCTAAATAATAAATAAAACAATCTCAGTTCTCTGTTGAGCTTGAACTCAATTTGGCAAAAATTGTTGCCAAATTATAGCAGAAAAATTATGGCAAAAAAGTTTTGCCAAATAAGGAATAAAAAATTTTTTTAATCCCAGTTCTCCGGTGAGTTCAAGCTCAATAGAGAACTGGAATGTTTTTATTTCTTATTATGCAAAAATTTTCTGTCTGTAAAGACTTAAACTATTCAAAATAATTTTTAAAAAATCCCAGTTCTTCGTAGACTTTGAGGACTACAGAGAAAAAAAGTTTTTCAAATTAAGAAAAGAAAAAATCTCAGTTCTCCGTCGAGCTTGAACTCAACAGAGAACTGGGATTTGTTTTTCTACCGGCTCTACGGACAAAAAGCTTTTGCCACATAAAAAATAAAAAATCTCAGTTCTCCGTTGAGTTCAAGCTCAACGAAGAACTGATATTTTTTTATTTCTGCTTTTGCAAAACTTTTCTGTCCTTATAGAGCCTAAAACAAAATCTTTTTTGTCCGTAGAGCCCGTAGAGAAAAAAATTTCTGTTCTCCGTTGAGTACAAGCTCAACGTGTAGGATTGGGATTTTTCTATTTCTTATTTTGGAAAACTTTTCTGTGCATATAGTGTTCAGACTCTGCGAAGAACTGGGATTTTTTAAAAATTATTATTTCAAGACTGTACACTAGGGCTGTTCAACAAAACACTTTTTTAAAAATCATGTTGCTCTTTATTCTATGTGCGTTCATAAACAACAAAAAAGAAAATTTCTTGCGAAACTTGAGGGCTGTACGATCATATTTAGTACTGCTGCACATACAGGCAAGTTTGCGTAAAGTGACCCTTTTCAGTCATTTTTTTAAACACAGCTTAACCTTCATCGAGCCGCTTATTATATTTGATATGACAATACAATCTGCAAAATCCGCAGATTCTGCGACAATTTTTAGGACTACCTCAACCTGGTTATATTTTTAAAAACCGCAAATTTCACTCTATTAAAAATGTAGATATACAGAGTTGCTCAGAGATATTTTCCTTCGTTTTGCGGTAGAAAAAAAGTCTTGTGAAGTCTGTAAGGTGTACACGATAAGATTTAGTGGTGCCGCATTGATTGTAACGTCATTAAAAGACGGAGTTAGTTGGACATTAATATACAATCACAAAATTACTATGCTCATAAATTTTTTTGGTATATTTTGGCAAATAAATCTGCCATGCAAAACCCGAAGCCTGTGCGCGACAATTACTACTAGTGCCGCATCGATGAAATGTGTTCAAAATCCGAAACTCAGGTTCACAAACCTTGTTTCGCAGCATTTTGATTAATGGAGTTATATGCAAATGAGTTATGTGCGAAAATTAAAAAAATCTGTTCTTCGTTGAGTACAAGCTCAACGGGAACTGGGATTTTTTTATTTCTTATTTTTCAAAACTTTTCTGTCCTTTAGTGTCTCAAACAATTAAAAATAATTTTTAAAAAATCCCAGTTCTTCGTAGATTTTGAAGACTATGGAGAAAAAAGTTTTTCAAAATAAGAAATGAATAAATCTCACCCAGTTCTCTGTTGATTCAACGGAGGATTGGGATTTCTTTCTCTACAGACTCTACGGACAACAAAGATCCCTTTTTAGACTCTACGGACAGAAAAGTTTTGCAAAATAAGAAATAAAAAAATCTCAGTTCTCCATTGAGCTTGAACTCAACGGCGAACTGAGATTTTTTTCTCTGCCGACTCTAGGAACAAAAATATCTTCTATTGACTCTACGGACAAAAAATTTTCGCCACATATGTAATATAAGATAAAAAATACCCAGTTCTCCGCTGAGCTTATACTCAATGGAGAACTGGGATTTTTTTATTTCTAATTTTGCAAAACTTGTCTGTGAATAGAGTTTTCAGACTCTGCGAAGAACTGGGATTTGTTTAAAATTATTTTCTCACGACTGTACACAGAAAAAATTATTCAAAATAATTTTAAGTAAATTCCAGTTCTCCTCAGTGTCTGAAGACTCTACGGACAGAAATGTTTTGCAAAATAAGAAATTAAAAAAATCTCAGTTCTCTGTTGAGCTTAAACTCAACCCATAACTGGGATTTTTTTCTCTACGGACTCTACGGACAAAAAAGATTCTTCTTTCGACTCTACGGACAAAAAAGTTTTGTCACATATGAAATAAAAAAATTTCTGTCCGTAGAGTCTAAAAAAGAATATTTTTTGTCCGTCGAGTCCGTAGAGCTAAAAATCTCAGTTCTCGGCTCAGTACAAGCTCAACGGAGAACTAGGACTTTTTAATTGCTTATTATGCAAAACTTTTCTTTGCATAGAGTCTTTAGACTCATCAAAGAACTGGAATTTTTTAAAAATTATTTTTTCAAGACCGTATACAGAAAAAAGACCAGTTCCTTGCAGTGTCTGAAGACTCTATGGACAGAAAAGTTTCGCAACATAAGAAACTAAAAAATCTCAGCTCTCTGTTAAGCTTGAACTCAACAGAGAACTGGGATTATTATCTTTATGGACTCTAAGAACAAAAGAGATTTTATTTATCTTTCGACTCTACGGACAAAAAAGTTGTGCCAAATGAAAAATAAAAAAATTTTAAATCCCAGTTCTCCGTTGAGTTCAAGATCAACAGAGAACTGTGCTTTTTTTATTTCTTATTTTGCAAAACTTTTCTGTATGTAGAGTCTTCAGAATCTGCGAAGAACTGGGATATTTATAAAATTATTTTCAATAATTCAAGACTCTACGGACAAAAACTTTTGCAAAATAAGAAATACAGTGGAACCTCGTGAACTGGAAAATTGAGTTTTTAGCAAAAAATCTAGTTTCCAACTTGTATATTCCACGACTCTCACCCTCTCAATATATCATCGTCCAAATTCTCGAAGATGGTTTAAATTCCACTGAAAAATAATTTTCTAACGGAATTATTTTGCCCAAATGTAAAATAAATGTTTACTACCCCGACTCTCGTCTCCTATGTTTCCTCCTACTCGACATCTCTCAATACACACGAAATTTGAATGGAATTGATTCATATTTTTAGGGGTTGTTCAATCATATCGAGTAAGAATGAATATGGAGAGTGAGTGTCGGGTTTAGTGTAATTATGTAATATTAATATAATTTTTTTGTTCGTGTTGAGCGACCGCTGAATATTAATATTTTCCAGTGAAACTTGGACGTTGTTTATAAGTTTAGACGATGAAAAAAATTAAGGGGGTGTGAGTCGTAAAATGTATAAGTTAAAAAACCGATATTTAGGTAAAAGTCGAATTGTCGAGTGACCTCTAAAAATTCTGCCATCACGTTCATCTTTGGAGGGGTTTATTTTATTTGATGAAACTAAAATTTTTTTGGCGTGGGAATCCAAATCGGAATATCCAAAATTAAGGTCAAAATATTGCCACCCTAATGCACAAGTACATACTTTTTTCTTACAAAGCTTATTCTCGAATCTTTATTCATTTATTTATTTATTTTCACATTTTAGACGGTTTTCAGCTTTTTGGAGTATAACTTTAGGTATGCCTAATAATATACGAATAACCCTACAAAATGAGACCAAGAGCGTGCAATTATGTCTATTGGCTTAAAAGATAAATCGTTCTAAAGAAAACGTGCGCTCGGTTTACCGGAAGTACGGTTCTCGTGTTTAACAATAGAAAATAATCTTCGAGAATTTGGACGATGATAAATTGAGAGGATGAGAGTCGTGAAATATACAAGTTGGATAGTTGGAAACTAGATTTTTTGGTAAAAACTCAATTTTCCACCGTCCCGGAGCGACCTGTAATAATTCTCTCATCACATTCATCTGTGACGGTCTTTTCTTTATACCTAAAAATGTATAATTCTTTAGGAGTGAGAATCCAAATCGGAACTCGGAGTCAAAATGTTGCCATATTACAGTGCATCAAATTTTGGTTTGCTTCCGCGCGGGTCGGCGCGGCGCGGTTCTGCTCGGAGCGGCATATAGTATGGGCGCAGACCTTTAAATCAAAATTTTTATTTTGAGTTTGAACTCAAAAGAGAACTGGGATTTTTTCTCTACGGACTCACGGACAAAAAAGATTCTTTAAACTCTACGGACAAAAAAGTTTTGCCAAATAAAAAATAAAAAAATCCCAGTTCTCCGTTGAGCTTGAACTTAACTGTAGAGTCGGAAAAAGAATCTTTTTTGTCTGTAGAGGCGGAAAAAATAATCTTTTTTCTCTGTAGTGTCGGAAAAAGAATCTTTTTTGTCCGTCGAGTCCGTAGGGAAAAAAATCGCAGTTCTCTATGGAGTTCAAGCTCAACAGAGATCAGTCTTTTTTATGTATTATTTTGCAAAACTTTTATGTCCGTAGAGTCTTCGGATACTGAGAAGAACTGGGATTTTTTAAAAATTATTTTGAATAATTTTTTCTGTTTCATTCTGTCTTTTATCATGTCATAGAGTCTGGAGGCTCTATGGACAGAAAAATTTTGAAGAATAAGAAATAAAAAAATCCCAGTTCCCGTTGAGCTTGTACTCAACGAAGAACAGATTTTTTTAATTTTCGCACATAACTCATTTGCATATAACTCCATTAGTCAAAATGCTGCGAAACAAGGTTTGTGAACCTGAGTTTCGGATTTTGAACACATTTCATCGATGCGGCACTAGTAGTAATTGTCGCACTGGCTTTGGGTTTTGCATGGCTGATTTATTTGCCAAAATATACCAAAAAAATTTATGAGCATTGTAATTTTGTGATTGTATATTAATGTCCAACTAACTCCGTCTTTTAATGACGTTACAATCAATGCGGCACCACTAAATCTTATCGTGTACACCTTACGGACTTCACAAGACTTTTTTCCTACCGCAAAACGAAGGAAAATTTCTCTGAGCAACTCTGTATATCTACATTTTTTAATAGAATGAAATTTGCGGTTTTTAAAAATATAACCAGGTTGAGGTAGTCCTAAAAATTGTCGCAGAATCTGCAGATTTTGCAGACTGTATTGTCATATCAAATATAACAAGCGGCTCGATAAAGGTTATAAGCTGTGTTTAAAAAAATGACCAAAAAGGGTCACTTTACGCAAATTTGCCTGTATGTGCAGCAGTACTAAATATGATCGTACAGCCCTCAAGTTTCGCAAGAAATTTTCTTTTTTGTTGTTTATGAACGCACATAGAATAAAGAGCAACATGATTTTTAAAAAAAGTGTTTTGTTGAACAGCCCTAGTGTACAATCTTGAAATAATAATTTTAAAAAAATCCCAGTTCTTCGCAGAGTCTGAACACTATATGCACAGAAAAGTTTTGCAAAATAAGAAATAGAAAAATCCCAATTCTACACGTTGAGCTTGTACTCAACGGAAAACAGAAATTTTTTTCTCTACGGGCTCTACGGACAAAAAAGATTTTGTTTTAGACTCTATAAGGACAGAAAAGTTTTGCAAAAGCAGAAATAAAAAAATATCAGTTCTTCGTTGAGCTTGAACTCAACGGAGAACTGAGATTTTTTCTTTTCTTAATTTGAAAAACTTTTTTTCTCCGTAGTCTTTAAAGTCTACGAAGAACTGGGATTTTTTAAAAATTATTTTGAATAGTTTAAGTCTTTACAGACAGAAAAGTTTTGCATAATAAGAAATAAAAACATTCCAGTTCTCCATTGAGCTTGAACTCACCGGAGAACTGGGATTAAAAAATTTTTTTATTCCTTATTTGGCAAAAATTTTTTGCCATAATTTTTCTGCTATAATTTGGCGACAATTTTTGCCAAATTGAGTTCAAGCTCAACAGAGAACTGAGATTGTTTTATTTATTATTTAGCAAAACTTTTTCCTAGAGTCTGAGGAGAAAAAAATCTCAATTCACCATTGAGTTCAAGCTCAACAGAGGACTGGGATTTTTTAATTTCTTATTTTGTAAAACTTTTCTGTTCATAGAGTCTTCAGACTTTGCAAAGGACTACGATTTTTTTTTAATTTTCTCAAGGCTGTACACAAAAAAAATTATTCAACATAATTAAAAAAAAAACCCAGTTCTTCTCAGTATCCGAAGACTCTACGGACAAAAAAGTTTTTCATAATAAGACATAAAAAAATCCCAGCTCCCTATTGAGTTTGAATTTAACGGAGAACTGAGATTTTTTTCTCTACGGACCTACGGAAAAAAAAGTTTTTTTTTAGACTCTACCGACAGAAAAGTGTTGGAAAATAAAAAATAAAAAAATCCCAGTTCTTTGTTGAGCTTATATAACTGAACTTAAAACAACCACCATAAACTAGCAACCGTAAGCAACTGCATATACACTTTTGCAGTTGCTTTTTTGCACAAAGCAACCGTTGTCTGCTCGCGGTTGCTTGTAGGTTCATTTTACACCAGACAACCGGCGACAACCGGTTGCTTTTTCCGCTAGGCTCACTGTCATTTCATATTGTAGTGTGGTATGATTCGTAGTTTGATTGTATTTATTCCAGTCAATTTGAATTGTGGAAAAAAATTATGCACCACATGCACGAAAGTGAGTATTTATCAAATGGCAGCTAGCGAGAAGGCAAGCAGGCTTTACTGACCACACGGCATATGCGGTATACCTATATTAACGCACGATATAGATATATCACGTATCGCCGTGAAACTGTCACTACTCATTTAGGTTATCTGTGGCGAGAGTCCCGTACAATACGTCAGCTGTCACAGCCGTGGTGCTCATTTCGCACAAACATTGACATAGCCGCCGGTAACGTAGGGTGACGAGAGTTTGGGCAACGAGACTTTGGACCGCCGAGACTTAGATAGTCACCCAATAATTTAAAAAAAAAATTAACGCCCGAAGATTATTTTTTTTTTACGATTGTTTCCGGCTCCGTAGTCCGGACGTTATTCCGTCGAAATTAATTTTAATTGTACCTGAGATTTTAACTGAGACCTACCTAACGACCTACCTAACGACCGACATTCTACCACTACGCCAATGATTTATTACGAGTTTCTTGTATGTAAATGACATTAAGCCTACCAGTTTTAATGAAAAAACGTTGTCTTACCGGATTGAATAGAGCAGCGTGATATTCAGTAGAAAGGTGATATATATAGTGATAAAATTTATTCAATTGTTAATTAACAAATTATTTTCAAATTTAACTGGGTCTTCATCAGACAGCAAATGTGGGCCCAGTTTGGTGCAGTCACGATTTCCATAATAAAATTAATTATAATAATATCATTAATTATAATTATTTATAATTACATTTTTAATATATATATATATATATACTTTTTTATTTTTTATTTTTTATTATTTTTATAATTATATTTATATATATTTGTAATATGTAATATGTAATTATATAATATTACATAAAAAATAATAAATATATAACATATAGAATAAAAATGTAATTATAATTAATTATAATTAATTATATTATAATAATTTATTTTATTATCGAAATCGTAACTGCACCAAGCTGGGCACACATTAGTTGCCTAATTTATGACCCAGTTCAATTTGTTGTAAAAATTAGCCAGTATGCCTTGTTAACGCCTGACCGGGGCCCTTCATTGCTGCATCCATCAAGCCCCTGTTATTTCTTACCATGAAAACAAATGAGTGCCTTTCTAGGACCCTTCAGGGCAGTAACAGGGAAATCCTTGTTAGGGATTTCCACATCAAATCCTTTAAGGGGCCCGTACATTCTCCGGGCTTCCCTGACTATTTTCCACACGGGTGGTATGTCACTGCGAACACCTTGCACGCAGGATTTCTCAAGACAGACTTATCCGGTTGAGCTGAAATTTCAACCACATGTTGAAAGAATGTGGTGAATCAAAATGATGAACCAGTATTGAATTTTACTGAGAATTGATCGATTGGCGCAGAGGATAAAATATTTGTTTCTTGATATTTTGATTTTTATTGGTGCATAATATACTGTACCTTAAAAATCCATCGATAGATCAAGTTCCTGGTTCATCATTTCAAAGTGGATTACTTCAGAAATTTGTGTGCAAAATTTTATCCAGATTGGTCCAACGGTTCTGGAAATATCCTGCGCGCAAGCTTTTCGCAGTGACTTACGAACTTCCCTATTACAGCTGTACTATATGTTTATTTGAAAAACGTCAATGAGGTATTTTATAATAGGCAAGGATCCAAGCTTTATAGTGAAAGTTATCATTTCCACCTCAACCCCACCACTATTGTTGCAATAGACCTCTAGAAGAGAGACCTCAGAGACGTATGTGCTCCCTTAAGACACCCACATATATTAGAAATAAATATATTTACATAAAATCTAAATGTACACAATGATAAAATAATTAATATAAAAATAATGAAGAAAGCGTGAAAATCCCTCGGGACGTGACCAATTAGCTGGAAATTCATCCTCCGATGGGAGGGGAGGAAATGTTCGAAAATATATAAATTTTTCACACTCAAAATATGTTATAGGAAAATATATTTTTTCCATACATTTCGAACGTATATTCTTGAAAAATGTAGATTCAATGATACTCCATTTCATTAAATTTTTAATAATTATTATTGTATTCTTATTGTATCATTGTTACGTGAAAAAGTAATAATTACGCTTGACAAAGTCAGACTCGATTACATTCTTTCATGAACGTGGAAAAAAATTTTTGTGTAGAATTTTCATTATGGGATAATAAAATCGAAGCCAATAATGTGTGGTAAAAAGTTCTCTCCATACCTCATCGGTGCTTACCACTTACTTTGATGTAGATTCATTACACAAATTCCAATTAATTAAAATAACGAGAGAAATCCCTCGAGCGAATAATGAACAATTTTTTTCCCTCTCATAGCTTTTCCGCCCCCTACGCTTGCTCATGGTGGTATTTTTTTTTCTTCTTCTTCTTGTTTTCTCATGAAAACGGGAATGAATTGTTAAAAATAAAATAAAAGAATAATGCTCGACATTCATGTTCTCGCTTTTAGTCGTGTACTTCTTTTCCCTGGGCAATTCATTTTCCACGAACACCAAGAATCTTTTAATTCACTTTACGAGTAATTCATGCAAATACGTACCATCAGATTTTCTTGGTTTTAATAATATTAAAGTCGTTTTGGAGTAATATTTTTTATGAAATTGAAAAAAAAAAATCGAGACACCATCAAAGCAATTTGAAAATGTATTTTGTAATATTTTTATTTTTAATGCAAAACGACTCATTGAGACGTGTTTTCAATGGACTGAAAAAAATTTTGCTATTCGAAAGATCCTGCAAACTTTGGACCAGGAAGTTTGTCTCTACGAGTTCAGTGGTTAATTTTTTTCTCTTTTTTTGGCAAACGATTTTCAAAATTTGCTAATTTTACCGTTCAAGGGCTCGTTGCTTCAGCTCAAACCAGCTTGAGAATTCTCTGATGTGTAATGAGGATTTGATGCATAAAAAATCTGGTTTTGAAGGAATTTTCGATGGAAATTATTTTCAAATTTTTTCGAAGTTGCAAGATTCGTAGTTTTACCAAAAAATAGTATTTTTTGGCACGTTCGTCGCTCACGATGTAGCTCAAACTTTCACAGATTTTTTTTTTTTCGTTAATGGAGATATGAGAAAAAAAATGAAATATGCATTGTAAGTTGTTATCTTGTTATTAAGATATGAACAATTTTAGTAGTAACATATTATATACATTTTATTTTTTATCCTTAAAACACTGTATTCTACGCAAATATAATGAAAATAAAAGTTGTTGAGTATGAAGTAATGTATATGTTCCTTATTTGTTCGTAACTTTTCAGGCTCTTCGAACCGTATTATAATATAAATTATTTCAATTTATTAAAAGAGTCTTAATTTTAGATGAAAAAAAAAATACATTTTGTAACTTTTAATCTTGATCAGCATTGCCTGTATCATAAAGCGAATCTCGTGACATTTAATATTTTTATCGGAGCTGGGCAAAGTACCTGAAAGTACTTCGAGTACAAAGTACAAAGTACTGTAAATACTTGAAGTACTCGTGTATTTCAAGTACTTGAAATACGTCAAGTATCAAGTATCAAATACTTTTCAAGTTTTCAGGTATACATCTCGTAAGCTCTAGTACTTATATTTGATTGCTTATGCACTTTTTAAACTCGTTTGATTTTGATACGATTACGTTTTGTATCAAAACATATTTTCACATTGTGCAATTTGCTCAGGTTAGGTAGATTGAAACAGAAATATTTAAACGAAGAATTATAAATAATTTTAAAAAATCGCATTGACGATTGTTACTAAGATTTATTTAGCTTCAGGTTTGAAAAAGAAAAAATAAAGAATATAATACACGGATTGTTAAAAACGGAGCCATGCATTGACAATGACACCGTAACTATCGTAGCTTGAGCCTTTGAACGTTCATTCCTCACAATCTTAACTAAAAGATGGCGCAGAACGTTCCTCTGTTATATATTCAAACGCATTATACATGCAACCATTAGCAAGACGTACTCAAAAGTACTCCATACTTAGCATTTGGAAAAGTACGTCAAGTTCAGCACACGACTTGAAAATTTAAATACAATACCTGAAATACATTTAAAGTACTTTGTATTTCAAGTACTGTACTTTCAGTACATCGCAAGTACCGGGTACTTGAAGTACTGACCAGCTCTGGTTTTTATAATTGTCAGTAGTTTAATTCTCAAATATAAAATTCAAATTATATTCAAATATACAATTCATGAAAATTATCATTTGTAAGAAAATAAATTAATAACTACGGTACATAATATTTTTTTAATTTTTTCGTCTTTATAGAGTGCAGGAGACCGATGGCTCGTTCTTCGAGAGCTTTACCGCGCTTTCGTGGAAGCAAGAAAATCGTCGGCTCATGGCGCTCCAGGAAGTTGAGGCACGAGCGGAAGAGCGACCACCGATTCAGAGGGAATTGAGTTTGCAAAAATACAGATTGAGCAAAAAAGAGGTAAGCACCATTTACATAAGATAAAAATTAACAAAACAATTTATTCATTAATTTGTTTGTTTGGAATAGCTTGTTTTCATGAATCAAAGAGTTATTCAATGAATAAAAATTAATGTTCAAGGAGAAATTCTATAAAAAAATTAAAATCGAATTGACGAAAATAATGGATAATTGTTATTACCACAAGTGGAAATTATAATTGAGGATGGCCCAGGCTCAATGTTTTATTTATCAATATTTTACTTAACCAATTAAATAATTGATTGATTAATTAATTATACAATCAACTAAATTCACGATAAACATAAAAATAAATTAATAAATTGAGTGAAACATATTCGATTTTGAAGAAAAATATAAATGAAACTAGGCCATGCTCTTATGCAATTAATGTGAAACGATTGAGTGATTGAGTAAATTATGAATTGAATTAATACGTTACTCAAATTATATAATTTCAATTAACATGTTACTGAAACAATTTACTGATTAATTAAATTGACGATAAACTAATGAATTGAGTAAAACATATACAATTTAAAATAAAACTATAAATAAAAGTAAAGGCCAAGCTGTAATGAAATTAACGAGACAATTGAGTGACCAATTAAATAATAAATTGAATTAATGAAATTATTAATTCACTACAGAATCAATTCTCTTGTGAATTGAATGATTGATCAACGAGCAAAAATGAGAGTTCGACAAACTGAAAAAAATAGCGGAAAAAAAAATTATTTCGATCCGCAATTGACGCACAACGGAATTTTTTGTAATTGCTTATAATTATTTCTGCTAATGAGGCGTTAGTATACCCGCTTCATTCGCTTCTAGTGTCATTTGTAATTGAAATTGGCCTGAGACATCGCACACGACGTATTGATTGAAAAAAGTGGTTTCCCGGCCCTCCGTGGTGTTTAAGTAGGGACGGTCAGGATGTGATCAGGCACGCACGTCATCTAGTCAAATACACGTTCATCAAGCTAAACGACGGGCAGACGCGTTTCTACTCAATGAAACTCACTATCCTTGGATGCTTTTCTCGCCAATAATATCGAAATAACATTCTATGCTCCTTTCTATTTCGAATCTTAATTTTCGTTAATTTACAATCTCGTCTCTAATTGAGTTTTGTAATTTTTTTTCATATTCAATTTTGGAAAAAACAAATTATGCAGGCTCCAATTTCTGTTACGAAAATTTTAACCAATTTTATGTAAATAAAATACAACAACAACAATAATAATAATAATAATAATAATAATAATAATAATAGAGTGTCTACACTCAAAATAAGAGGACCTGTATTTCTTTATTTCTTCGCTTTTATGAGTTTTTCGATTTTTTTAAATTGCCAAGTTAATTTTTAGAATCGACTAATCTTAAGATTCAAAAAATTACTCATATAAAATTTCCGTTATATTACATAACTTTTACGGAAAAAAAATGTTAATATGTTGGGACCTCTTCATTGATTGATTTTTGACTTTTTAAATGAAAAAAAAATATATATTTTTTTTTGAGAGAAGGCCATTTTTGATTGTTCGTTTTAATTTTCAAAATAATTTTATAGAAAATAAGGAAAATTTTATGCAGTGGACCGATACAGTGACAGTGGAACGATTTTGTTTTTGCATAGTTATGGCTGTTTAAAAATTAAAAAAAATTTATTTCTAAAATCAATCAAGTGCTATTATGTCGACATGAATTAGATAATGATTGAATAATAAAAAATGTTTATAATTTCACGAATCACGATTATCCGATGTTCTTTGAACTGACGATTCATTAATTTCATTAATTCTCCTTCGTAAATTAATGACAGAATGAAAAAAGTGAGAGCAGTGGCTTAGTGGGTGAGGCTCCGGGTTCGCACGCAGCGGACCCGGATTCGAGCCCCACGGCTGACACCGATGGAATTTTTACTCTATGTGTTTAATCTGCAATCCCGGTGGTTCGGATCCCACCAAAACAAATGCCCAAAAACACCTTTCTGTGATGGGCGTCACCACCCTTGAAAAACCCCCCAGAAGGGGGGGGGGGTGCAAGTAAAAGTCGACATTATTATTATTAATGACAGAATGAAATGACAGTTAAAATAAAAATTAATTGAGACTTGCCTAAATGGAGACTTTTGTTCAGAGTCACCAGAAATAATGAGTGAGATGAACAAAATTTTTTAAACTAATACCTCAGTACTTATAATCTGGATGTTGTAAATAAATTGATGTAACTTGAATTTTTATTTGCTAATTTTTTTTTTTACAAACAGACCAGTTCTCGTTCATAATTTTATGAATATCGCTACTTGAAAAAAACTTAGGTAATTTTTTTGGATACTGGTGATTTTCCGCTTAGGTCTTCCGCAGTTTCCTCGTATACCTTCGTGTGAATAAATGCGATAAGCTACAAGGGTGTACAATCACTACAGATGCACACCAAAGGGGGGGGGGGGGAGAGAACTTTGCTAAAAAAAAGTAATGAGTAATGTTGGCAGGGATCGTAAAAATTCCATCTGGATTTTCACGACCCCTTAGCAGGGATCCAGTTGAATGATTCGGGAGAAAAATAAAAAAGAAATAAATAATAGTAAAGTATCAGAAACGTTCAGCGAAGTGCATGCAATATCGAAACTTAAATATATATAAATAATCAAATACAAAAAAAAAGGGAAAATAAATTTTAAACAAAAAATTTAAGTAAAGTCGAGTGCGAGAGCTGCCAGGATGTGTTATAATATGAAGCTGTAATTATCTTCAAGGTAAATTCTCAGAAATGCAATCTCGTGGTAATTGGAGCTTTGTAATACTTGTAAAACTTGCAAAGATCTTCCTTGCTTTTTCATATACACCTTCGTCGTGATGCGTTTCGCAGCCAAGCAACCTTCTTGTCTTGACATTACATCGCAAGGGAGGAAAAAAATCCTCTTATAAAAGTAACTTCTTTCCGTCTCAATCTTTCAGCTTCCTCATAGAGAAATTGCTTTTTCATGGTGATTTTTTTTCTTTTCTCTTGTGCGCGAGTGTATCCTAAAAAATTCGAATGGTTATATCCTGGCAACGAACCGGACCGATCTCGCTCAAATGTTTTCACACATTTCGAGTATCGAATTCGCTTTATCGCGATTTTCGCTGACGAGGAAATTGGATTTTGCCAGGATTTTGAAATTTTCGAAAAATATCCATGATAGTCCGCAACCTCTGACACACATTCGCAAATACAGAGCTGACATTTTTTGCATAAATGACGAAGGAGACGATCGGTGTTTGATATTGAGTAAGATGTGCCACAATCGATCGAATGGTTTAGATTTTTTCCATAATTTTGGCTTATTTAATTTTTTTTCTATGACAAAAGTTCGTCGAAATTTCATGGATAAATGGTTAAGGGGACAACCATGTTTGGTATCGATGTTAAAAAAAATTGGCCAAGGAGTTGAGATTTTATATACTTTCAAAATGTTTTTCGAAATTTGAAAAATCAAAGGAAAACCGAGCAAATTAGAAACTCGCACGATGCTCCCTCATTATTTTATCTTGCAAAGCAAGATAAAATAATATAGTCCGCGTATAGTCCAGGCGCGAACGCACATTCTGTGTGCATTGAAAGGTGCCCTCAAAAACCTAGCTGTAACCTGTAGATTTTCATCTTCGGATTGCGAATATGCAAGTTTTTTTTCGTCAAAAGTGGTACATTGATTTTTATGACCATTTTAATTGTTTAAATCGATATATCTAGAGAAGAGGTGAAGATATCGAAAAAATATTCAATTAAAAAAATTTTTTCCACTCAAAATAAACAAAAATGATTCTTACATATTACATCGTATCTTCATTATTTACAGAGTTACTGGTGGTTAAGGAATTGTTGTTAAAAAAGTCTGAAAATGTTTTTGCACCATTTTTTATCTTCGACCCGATGCCATTTTCTTATTTTCAAAGTTTTCAAATTGATGTTTTTACCATTGCCTAGTTTGTTATTTCTAGTTTTTAAAATGCCCCCATTAAATGTACTTAAGTTGAACAGAAGTGTCGTCATGTCACAAATGAGAACCGAGCGCCCCTTGTCCGCCGCTTCAAAAGCGCGTCCGCAACCTTTCTCAATCTTTACCCGCCAGTAACTCGGTATATAATAAAGATACGATGTAACGTGTAAAGACCACTTTTCTTTATTTTAAGTATAGAAACATTTTTTTATTTAAATTGTTTTTGATATTTCGACCCCTTCTCTAGATATATTGATTTAAACAATTAAAACGGTTATAACAATCAATGAACCACTTTTGAAGAAAAATAATCAAAATGATCGTAATCAGGAGATGAAAATTTACGGGATAAAGTTAGGTTTTTAAGGGGACTTTTTAGTACACACAGAAGGTGCGTCCGCGCCAGGACTAGTAAAACAATGAGAAAGTAATGTGCAAGTTTTCTAATGTAGACGATTTTTTCATTATGTCATTGCAATTATCATGAAATCTATTTTTAAAAAATTCTCCTAAGTTTCGATCGGAATAATATAAATTATTAATTATGATAACAAACAAGTGATGATGAATGATTGCAGATGGAACAGTTGTACATAGAGGTTCTTTACACGATCGCTAATACAGTTGGTGCGAGTACAGGAAAATATACCCACTACAAGGAGGACCTTTTTAGATATGCTCAGGAAGCTTTCGGGGTATCACCGGATCAGCATATAAGATTTCTGAAACTCGCATCCGAAGAAAAAGTCAGTGTATTCATTGTTTTTCGTATTTATTAATCCATATTACGATTAAAGCACTAGTCCTCATAATATTTAAATATTGCAACTTGTAGAATATTCGTGACAAGTATATCAAACTCGCCAGTTATTCGATTTAGATGCGATTTTTTAGATATATTTCTTTTTGGTATTGGGCTTCTAATTTAACAGTTAGCACCTTGAAAACTTTTGAAAAACTTCCGCTAATCGAAGACCGAACAAAAAAGTTGAGGGCTTGAGCCTGGAAAATGGAGCCAGTGGAATATTTGCGAACTATCTGCCCAGAAAATTATCCATGATAACATATACATTTTTGGGACAATGCCATTTCTCTAATTTTCCGCGTACAGGAACAAGACAATGCTCATTGGTTTGGGTTTTCATTTGCCTAGGGCCTAATGGACAGATTTTCCGGAATTAAGCTATACAATAATTATTACATCCATTTATGTTTTAGCCTCCTTCGATTTTAGCCGAAAATGTACATTTATATATTGAATTTTTACATTTTATAGCTATTATATAGCCTCTAGATAGAGGTCTCCAAAAATACCTATGAAAATTTTAAGTCGTTCGGTTCGATAGTTTACGAATGGCATTGTTCCAAAAATGAATATACACTCTGCTTTACCATCAGAGTTGATAAAACAGAGCTTTCACATTCTCGTTAACTCTTTTTTAACGATTACGAAATATTTTATTCCAAAGAAAATGCAAATTTATTTGCAAATTTATCAGTGCATATTTATCAATTGCAAATTTATCAGTGCTAGTCATCATTTTAATTATTTGAATTGCACGAAGGGACAAACAAATGCGAGGAATTCGGATTTTTTGACGCAAAATGCCAGTCAAAATGACTCGTTCGTGTTACAGTATAGGTTATGCTTACCTTGGCTTTTCTGTCTTCGTCTTACGGCAGCATTAGTAGTGCGCATGCGCATATCTATCGCAGGAAACAGAGAGTGGGAGGTCGAAGAGTCAATGCGAGGATTACGTAGTCCCGAGGATATTCGGCTCATATTGCGAGGGCTTGCACTGTACAATACATACATTGGCAATATTACATTGGCAAATTCGTACTCAACGTGTTTTATTCTTTTTTTAAATTATAAATTAATCAAAAATATTTGCACTTTAACAGCCTCCTATAGTCGTGCTGAACGTCGTAGTGGTCGAGGCCGATGGTCTCGAAGCGAAGGATGCCAATGGTGAGTTGAAAAATAAAATGTAATTTTCAAACACATTGACGAAATTTTTATTGCCGAAATTTTTATCCGTATTAAAAATCCATATATATTGTCTAATTTTTTTCATCCCTTCTTTACTCCTCATGAACATCGACTCTAACTTCTTTATGAAAGAATATTTTTACACGAAAAAATTACTGAATATTCTTCAAATTTTACTTTTTCAAATACGATACTTTTGTACGAATATACTATATGCTCATGATTTTTCGAGAAAAAAATTAATATACCAGCGTATATTAAAATTGGAACAATGTTTCGTATGGTTTTTATTATGATTTTTACTATAAAAAACCTATATTGTTTATATTGATTTTTTAAACAATTTTTTTTTTACAGTGCACATTTATCCCCCCCAATACGTGATTTATCATCGAGATTGTTGTGATTTTTGGAAAAATTATCATACATGTGGTTATTTCGTATTATGTATTGCACTGTGAAACTCGAGAGTTTTACAAGGAGTGTCCAATGAGCGGAAAGGCACGTTCACACGATCATAATGGGTTGGAGATATAGCAAGGATGAGAAAAAGTGTCGAGAATATCGTTTTATTCTGTTTGCACTATGCATTTCCTTCATTCTTTTTTTTTCCATCTTTCTTCTGAGCTTACGATGCTTTTTTTTTTCTTTCTTCAATGCACAGAAACAACGAGCAATAGGAGACATTTTTAAATCATCACTGGTTTATTTTTTTATGAAGATTTTCATTCCATGTTCAACCTCCTCACAACCTCGCTGGTATTCAGTGAAAACTTCTGTCTTTCCCACTCGTTCATTATCATTATTTTTTTTAATTATTACTTCCATCGTATTTTTCTTTTCAGTTTTCAGAAATTAAGAAGAAAACAAAAAGAAAAATCCGATAAAAGTAGTTTTATCAATGAAGAAAAACAAAACAAAAAAAAGTAAAAACAAAACAAAAAACTCGTGTCGATCTTTTTTTTTATGTTTTTGCATTTGCTATAAAAATTTTCAGGTTTCAGCGATCCTTATTGCATGCTGGGCATTCAGCCGGGAAATAGCGGACCACCGTCGAGTCCACAGACAAATTTGACGGCTCATTCGCCTCACACGCCGCCGGCTTCACCTCGACAGACGACACGTGCATTATCCGACGGTGGTGACAACGAAAATTCACATCACGAAAAGTTGCGAAAGCATCACAGGTATTTCGGCAAAAAAAAACATTTAAAAAAATAATTCTTCACCATATTTAAATATTGGGAATTTTTCTTGATAACTGTATATAAGGTAAACGGCCCAGATAATGTATGCGTCCCAGTTGCTGAACGATCTGGTACATATTTAACCCTTCGTTGCCATACTGAATCAAATTGACCCGGAGAACCAATGTATTTCTTATGGAGACACAAAATAGGTATCTCAACGAAGGGTTAATGAGTTTACATATATTTATTTAATAATTTAATAATAATATTTAATATTTATTATATAATATAATATATATAATATAATATATAATATATATATAATATATATAATATATAATATAATAATATTTAATATTTATTATATAATATAATATATATAATATAATATATAATATATATATATAATATATATAATATATAATATAATAATATTTCATATTTAATAATTTAATAATAATAACATATATTAAGTTAATAAATTTACATATATTTTATCGGAAAGTTGATTCAATACCCCCAAATAAAAGTTCAGGTTTCCACTTTCCGGCTAGAAAAAGTTCAGAGTAGTTACTACCTTCGATATATTATGAGGTTAGCTTTAAAAATCGACACTTGCATCTATCCCATCATTAACTGGGACAACGAATTTACGACGTGTCCGAGTTGCTGATTGGTGTTCCATAACCTAAAAATTTTTCAGTTTTCTCCAATCCCCTTAGAAATTCAATGCAATGAATTGCATTTTTTTCATTTATTCATCAAAGAAATGTAAATGGAACTAAATAAATGTGAAATGAAAGTATAATAACTATTTTTTCGGATTAATTTCCGACTGCTCATAACTGGGACTCCGTTGAGTCATTATCTGGGCCAGCAAATGGGCGAGTTGTCGGCAACTTGGACATCAAACACGCATTTTCAATTTGCTTATTCATCCTGAATTTTCAACGTTGAAAAAAAAAATTAAATATTGATACATTCAGCATGAACGAAATCGTTGATATATGGAACCTATGTTTTTGGATATGGTACTCAGATATGATTGAAAAATTTGTAAAAAGAACGTGGATCCTCCGTTAAATGTTCACTAATTTCTTACGATTAGTTTTTTTTTTTTCTTTTTCCTGATAATTATTATTACTGAAAATAATGAGAATTAGCAAAATCAATAAAGTTTATCTCGAGAACGTAACTATGCGAGGTGTGCGATACGTTATTTAGGTCGTTTGTCGACGTTTTCGCAATTTATTTAGACCCGTTATAAATACATATACAATATATACATTGCATACGTGTTTGTCACGATTATTATGGTTTCGCGTGCGGTCCTGAGGTAAACGTGGCTTACATTAACGACACGCTCGCGGGTTAACGAGACACGAAAGTGTACGCTCAATGTGCGGTGGTCGGGAATGAAGTATATAACTTGACGTTTAAATTTTATCGTGGGCAATCCCATTGTCGGCGATTTTTTGGGGAAATTTGTTGCAACTTTGCTGCAAGTTAAATTCTCGATGGAATCAACATAATAATACGGGTATGATATCGTTAAAATTTGGTGTTGAAATTAGCACCGTTCAAAATTCACCGTTCAAAATTATACCCATAACGAGACAGGAGTGGTAATCAATAATTATTAATCAGTAACTAGTACCGAAATATAGTTAACTCGTTGCTAGTAACAAACTAGTTAGGCGGTCACCGATTAGTTACTTATTAACCGACTTAATAGTAACTAACTGGTTAGTCAATAAATTGTTCGTTAAATTAATAAATTGTTCGTTAAATTAATAAATTGTACTGGTTACTTGATAAATAGTTACCAACTTGTTGACTGGCAACTAGTAATCAGTAAGTAGTAACCCGCTGGTAATTAGTAACTAGTAATCAAATAGTAATTAGTAACTAGTAGAGAGTAACTAATTAGTCAACTCCTAGCTAGCAATTAATTAGTTGGTCGGTAATTGATCAGTGCCTATTAGCCAACTCAGTAGTTAGTTAATAGTTAGTAACTAACTAGTTACCAACGTGTTAGCTGACAGCTGTTAACCAGAAACTAATAACTAACGAGTTATTTGATCACCCATTAGTACTTATTAACCAACTTAATAGTTAATTGATAGTTCGCAACTAACCTTAGTGGTGGTTAAGTTAGTGATTTTTTCACGAACTTCACAGTTATGGAATTTTCCAATTAACTAATTAGTTAATCACTGACCACCTATAGTTAGTTAATTGGTTAGTAACTATCTGTCTAGCCAACTAGTCAGTATTAACTAGTTACCTATAGTTGCTAATCAGCTAGGTGGTTATTTGGTTATTACCGATCCAAGTAGGTGACTAGTCACTACTGAACTAGCCAGTCAGTAATTAATCAACTGCTTACGCACATTCAACACATCCTAAATAGCTGTCGTACACAAAAGTTGATAACAATTTGATGGACCTACACGAATACAGAGGCGACTTACATTGAATACTCAACGAGTACTCAGTGCAAAATATTCTAAAAGTACTTAATTAATACTCGCACGGTATTCAACGAGCGTTCGTTAAATATTCAACGTGACCTCACCAACTCCTCGACAATAGCTCAGTAAATACTCACCAATCAATATAACTTCAAGGAAATACTCGTATCTCAATTGAATGAAAAAATTACTCTCGATATTAAGATCCCAGGTGTTAACATCACATTTACTTGGGTTGACACACAGTTGATGCTCAGTGAATAATCAATTAACGGTCAATACATACTGAATAAATATACTCGATAAATACTTCACAAGTATTCAAAGAAAATACTCAACAAGTACTCGATGAAACAGAAACAATCGAAATACGCGCTTCGTATTTCATTCGGGTCCCGAGAGACTTTAATTAATCCGTTGGGGGGTGCGATCGTTGAAGCAAACGAGACTCGAGTTTGACCTGCTTTTCTATTGTATACTCAGTTGACTTGCTAAAAGCTCGAAATCGAAAATATGCTTACGTTTCGTGCATCCGGTACTACGTACCATGCAGATACGAAAATTTTTGTTATGGGGGGGAAGAAAGCTCACGACAAAAGCTCCAACGATTGTCTTCAATGTTCTCTTACCAGACATTCTCTGCTTGTCCTATTATTATTATTATTATTATTATTATTATTATTATTATTATTATTATTATTATTATTGTTGTTGTTGTTGTTGTTGTTGTTGTTGTTGTTGTTGTTGTTGTTGTTGTTGTTGTTGTTGTTGTTGTTGTTGTTGTTGTTGTTGTTGTTGTTGTTGTTGTTGTTGTTGTTGTTGTTGTTGTTGTTATTATTATTATTATTATTATTATTATTATTATTATTATTATTATTATTATTATTATTATTATTATTATTATTATTATTATTATTATTATTATTATTATTATTATTATTATTATTATTATTATTATTATTATTATTATTATTATTATTATTATTATTATTATTATTATTATTATTATTATTATTATTATTATTATTATTATTATTATTATTATTATTATTATTATTATTATTATTATTATTATTATTATTATTATTATTATTATTATTATTATTATTATTATTATTATTATTATTATTATTGTTATTATTATTGTTATTATTATTATTATTATTATTATTATTATTATTATTATTATTATTATTATTATTATTATTATTATTATTATTATTATTATTATTATTATTATTATTATTATTATTATTATTATTATTATTATTATTATTATTATTATTATTATTATTATTATTATTATTATTATTATTATTATTATTATTATTATTATTATTATTATTATTATTATTATTATTATTATTATTATTTATTGTGTCAGCTTTTTTCCATCCTCTCTAAGTTAAAATGTTGATGTAGTTTTTTCTTATTTATTAACGTTCTCTTCAAATATTCCAATTTTTAATGCCATCGATGAATACTTTTTGATCGAACACCATTAAAAACAATAAAATGTCTTGTCATTCAATCATTTTTTTTCCAATCATTATTAATTGTTAATTCATTAATTACTCAATTATCATTATTATCAATAAAAAACCTTTTTAACCGCGTAGCTTTCGGCTTTCCTTCAAACGCCGAGACCAGGGTAGCAAAAGGGAACACAGGGATTCGTTGAGTGGCGCTGTTCCAGCTAAATTTATTCGAGCCACTTCCGTAATACCGCACACCCTCAGTCCACGATGGAACGAACAATTTCATTTGTGAGTGGATTCGCTGACAACGGTCAAACAAAAGAAAAAAATAATTATTCTTTTTTTAGATTCATGTATATATATATAATATATATGTGTATATATATGGGGCATTCCAGGTCAATTCGACTAGGGTCTGACCCTCACCCTCTCAAATTTGAGCTTAACCGATCGGAGGCGTTCCGTCAGCCTTAAATAACATTTCCAATTTTTTTCAGATTTTTACCAATCCCCCTGACCCCCCAGAGCTAATTAATTGATGATATTTTCGTAAAGAGTGATTGCGACATTTTTGAAAATTATGAAAAAAATTACAAAAATTTTGTAGCCAAAACCAAAAATATTCCAACCAAAATGAAGATAGGCCGACAAAACGGGAATTTTTTATCAATTTTTTTATCAATTTTTTTTTTTTTATTTTCATCAGAATTGAATATTTTCTCCAAAACGCAACAACCATCGGGAAAGTAATTGAAATTTAAGAAAAGATTTTGGAATAGCTTGGTTTCTTCGTGGAGGAAGCCGATGTTCGTAGAAAGTTTTTTTTTTTTAGAGATTAATGAAAACGTATTCAGAAGTATTCTAAAACATCTAAAAACCTCTATGTGTTTTCAAGTGCGCACACAAGTCGAATTACCACCAATGTTACCCGATGGTGAATTTGGCTAGAATCATAAAAGGAATTTAATAGTTGAACAGAATAATTGAATGTCGAAATTCCTTCAAACAGAGCCAATCAGAAAGAAAAAAACCAACCAACCAATAACAAAACTATGATTTTATAAACCGGCAAAAAAGCAAATATTTAGAATTTTACGATTCCAGCCAAATTCACTATCAAGTAACGTTAGTGGTAATTCGACTTGTGTGCACACTTGAATACACATAGAGGTTTTTAGATGTTTTAGAGTACTTCTGAACACGTTTTCATTAATCTCTCAAAAAATAAACTTTCTACGAAAATCGGCTTCCTCCACGAAGAAACCAAGCTATTCCAAAATCTTTCCTTAAATTTCAATTACTTTTCCGATGGTTGTTGCGGTTTGGAGAAAATATTCAATTCTGATGAAAATTAAAAAAAAAAATTGATAAAAAAATTGATAAAAAATTCCCGTTTTGTCGGCCCATCTTCATTTTGGTTGGGATATTCTTGGTTTTGGCTACAAAATTTATGTAATTTTTTTCATAATTTTCAAAAATGTCGCAATCACTCTTTTCGAAAATATCATTAATTAATTAGCTCGGCAGGGGGGGGGGGGGGGGGGGTGTCAGAGGGATTGGTAAAAATCTGAAAAAAATTTGGAGATGTTATTTTAAGCTGACAGAACGCCTCCGCCCGGTTAAACTCAAATTGGAGAGGGTGAGGGTCAGACCCTAGTCGAATTGACCTGGAATGCCCCTTATACATGATACATATGGGACATTCCACGTCAACTCAGCCACCCAGTTATTTTTTTTGTCTCGAAAAAATTATTCAGTATGGGAATTTCAAAGGACAATATATCCATGAAATTTTACCAAAATTTCATCCCCCCATTATTGTTGTTTCTCGAGATAATGATTAATAAATTCTCAATTTAAAAAAAATCACAACTTCATAACGGCTGATCGGATTTAACCGATTAAAAAAAGAATCTTTTTTATTTTTTTCGCCCTTTTCCAAAAAAATATGCCGTTATCGGATAAAAGCTCATTAGACAATTTTCGGGAAAATTTTTCGATTTTTTTTTTTTTCTACGAAAGGGCCAGTCGGAATTCCACTCACTATTTTTTTTCTGTTAGAGGGGGGCAATTCGCAACTCCGCAGAATTTTTTCAAAATGGAACGAAGCATCAGTGAAGAGGGAAAATTTCTTTTTTGTTAATTTACCCCGAAAACTGTCGAATGAGCTTTTATCCGATGATGACATATTTTTTTTCGTAAAGGGCAAAAAAAATGTTTTCCCTCTTCACTGATGCTTCGTTCCATTTTGAAAAAATTCTGCGGAGTTGCGTATTGCCCCCCTTTAACAGAAAAAAAAATAGTGAGTGGAATTCCGACTGGCCCTTTCGTAGAAAAAAAAAAAATATCGAAAAATTTTCCCGAAAATTGTCTAATGAGCTTTTCTCCGATAACGGCATATTTTTTTTTTAAGGTGTGAAAAAAATAAAAAAGATTCCTTTTTTAATCGGTTAAATCCGATCAGCCGTTACGAAGTTGTGATTTTTTAAAAATTTAGAATTTATTAATCATTATCTCGAGAACCAACAATAGTGGGGGGATGAAATTTTGGTAAAATTTCATGCATATATTGTCCTTTGAAATGCCCATACTGAATAATTTTTTCGAGACAAAAAAAAAATAACGGGGTGGCTGAGTTGGCGTGGAATGTGCCATATATATTGTTTCAATCTGATTATTTTACCGATGTTAGGAATGAAAAATTTCCGATTTAATTTTCGATTGTAGTGACATTGATGACACGAAGACGGACATCCTTCATCTAGACATATGGTGAGTCAATTTTTTAATTCTTTCAAAAAAATTGTTCGTGATAAAAAAATTATTGGATAATCAACGATCAACCACGAAACATCAATAATTATAATTTTTTAATTAATCACTGTAATAATTAACTTTTAATTAATAATTAAGAATAATTTAATCGTATTTATTTCTTTGAAATGTTTGAATCAAGCAATTTTGCTTCCTCCTAGACGAAGCTTTGTTTTCGTCAAAAAAAAAAAATCAAGATTTTCCTGCTAACGTGTTTAAAATGTCCTAAAACGATGAAAAAAAACACATTTGGAAAAAGTGTCCGCATGTGTATGAAAAAGTATGTACGTGCGTGTGTGTGGGTGCGTTAATAAAATAAGTGCAACTTTCGTAAATTTGACGTTATCGAGCGAAAAATGTTTAAAAAATTAGTCTGGGAAACAAGAATAATTAGATTTCAGTTTCACTAAAATAGCTTGAGGGGTTTGAATTTTAGAAATTTTTTTAATATTCTAAAAATGTTTGTACGCGCTCTAACTTTCGTGAATGTGAGGCTATCAAGCCGAAATTTGTCGCACAAGTAGTCTAAGGGACATGAATAATTGGGATTGAATTTGACTAGAATCGCTTAAAACGTTTGAATTTTAGAAAATTTTGAAATTTTCAAAAAAATGTTTGTACGTGCCCTAACTTTCGTAAGTTTGAAGCTATCGAGCTGAAACTTCTTGCATAAGCAGTGTAGTGGACCGCGGTAATT
This sequence comes from Rhorus exstirpatorius, assembly GCA_963564615.1. Classification (NCBI taxonomy): domain Eukaryota; kingdom Metazoa; phylum Arthropoda; class Insecta; order Hymenoptera; family Ichneumonidae; genus Rhorus; species Rhorus exstirpatorius. The sequence continues at coordinate 16,780,267 of OY751317.1, read as the reverse complement.
GGTATTAACTCTGGCTAGAATCGATTGAGGGGTTTGGATTTTAGTGGAATGTTAAAAATTTTCTAAAAATTTTTGTAAGCGCTCTAGTTTTCGTAAATTTGATGCTGTTGAGCTGACACTTCTTGCACAAATAGTTTAGGATACAAGGGATGATTGGTATTGAATTTGACTAAAATCGCTTTCGGGGTTCCGAATTTTAGAAAAACATTTGAAATTATTTTAAAATGTTTGTACGTACATTCACTTTCATAAATTTGAAGCTATCGAGCTAAAACTTTTTGAACGAATAGTCGAGGGGACAAGGATTATGGGTATTCAATGTGGCTCGAATCTCTTAAGGGCTTCGAATTTTGGAAATATTTGAAATTTTCTAAAAATGTTTGTATAAGCGCTGTAACTTTCTGAAGTTCAAAGCTGTATAACTGAAACTTCTTACACAAACAGTCTAGAAGGCAAGGATGATGGGTGTTAAATTTGACTAAAATCGCTTACGGGGTTCCGGATTTTAGAAAAAAATTTGAAACTATCTAAAAATGTTTGTACGTGCTTTTACTTTCGTAAATTTGAAGCTATCGAGCTAAAAATGTTTACATAAATATTCGAGGAGACAAGGATAATTGGTACTTAATATAGCTAGAATCTTTTGAGGAGTTCGGATTTTAGGAAATTTTAAAATTTTCTAAAAATGTTCGTACGTGCTCTAACTTTTCCAAATTTGACGCTGGTGCGCGAAAACTTTTCACACGAACAGGCTTGGTGATAAGTATGGTTGATTTTGAATTTAGGTAGAATTTCTTAAGGGGTTCAGATTTTACAAAAAATGTTATTTTTGATTTTTTTTATTTTAATGCGCACTCTTACTTTCGCAAATTTGACAATATCGAGCCAAAGAATTTCACACTAATTACGCCTAGGGGACAAACATGTTCGGTATTGAATTTGACAAAAATCCATTCAGATTTTATAAAAGTTTTCAATTTTCCAAAAATTTTGTGCGTACCCTAAATTTCGACAATTTGAGTCTGTTGAGACTCAAATCCTGCAAATTAGATTAATTAGAAAAAAGTAAGGAAGCAAAAATTGAAAAATTCATTTGCTCATAGAGAGAGAGCGAGAGAGAGAGAGAGAGAGAGAGAGAGAGGAAGAGAGAGAGAGAGAGAGAGAGAGAGAGAGAGAGAGAGAGAGAGTTTTGTGGGCGAAATAAAGTAATGAGAAAGCAAAACGTGAAAATTTCTAACTTGCACGCTTTTTTTATGTAAAGAAATTGTATCGACGCATTTCATAATTATGAAATGCGTCGACGATCAATCAATTATAATTGATTCATCAAAGATTTCGATTAAAAGCCAAACAGTGAGACTTGATGTTTCGTTCGAGATTTTTGGCTCTTCGTTGCTGATAGACAATGATTGCAGGGATCACGACGACGAGTCCTCGGTTTTCGACGCCGTGAGCAAGTTAAACGAGGTTCGCGGTGTCAAAGGTCTCGGTCGTTTCTTCAAACAGATCGCGCAGAGCGCGAGATCGGGCAGTCAGGATGATTTTCTCGGATGTGTCAACATACCTCTACACGTAAATTAATTATCATGAAGAAAGACGCGAATGAACAGAGCTTTGTTGAAAAAAAATTTTCATTTCATCAATTGGAAAGTTCATTTATGGAAATTAATTTATAAATAATTATGCAAAAATATGCATGTCCATTCGAATTATCGGCTTGAAGGTATTTTTTTTTAATATAAAAAAATTAAACAATTTCCCTACAAAATTTTCAATCAATAAACAAGTTACGTAAATATTGCTGAATGAAAAAAAAAAAAAAAAAAATTAATTTCACTATCGATGGATTTCTTCATAAATGTATATAATTTTTGTGGATCAAATAATAATATTTTTTTTACAGTGAATTTCTGTAATTGTTTTTTTTTTTCTTTCTTTTTTATATTTTCCTCTCGAATCCAAGGATATTCCGAGCACCGGCTTGGACAGCTGGTACAAGCTTCAGGCGAGAACCCAGAGGAGCAACATCCAGGGACGAATAAGGCTCAAACTGTCGCTCTCGACTCGGGAAGATCGGGGAACTTCCGAGGAATACAACTGGGGCGAGCTGAGACAGCAGGAAAGACTTTACACCGTGTTTCTCAATCACGAAATGAGCAGGCAGGGGGTAAATTGATTTTCTCATCTTTCCTCAATCAACTCTACAAATTAATTAATTCTTAGTTAAATTTTCATTTAACAATTTATCTCGGCTCGTTGTTACAAATTTTACGCAGGGAACAAAAAATTCCATCAATATAGCAAAGGAATATAAAATTTATAGAGATATCAATGACTGTGAAATGTATCGCGTGTGGTATCGTCCGCGGGTTTTCCGCACTTTTCCCGTGCCTCCGTGCAAATTGCGATACAGTACAGGGGTTAAAAGTGTAAAAAAAAAAAAAAAAATAAAATGGGAATGGAGGATGGGTGACTGAAAGGGAGATGAAAAATGAATAATAATAATAATAATAATAACAGGTAAATGAAAATTTTCGTCTTGTATGTCACCTCGTTCACAGTCTTACAAGTCTGTAGAAAAATTTTGATGTTGAAACCACATGTGGTCATCGAGAAATATTTGTGTTAACTATACCATGAAAAAGGTAAATTAATGACATGAATTAAAAATTTTTCGTATCCTTTCCTATTCCGAGGATGAAGATTCGAGCTATGAATTTTCGAACTTTAATTGCCTGTAGTTTATTCGAACTCAATTGTTAATTAACAGTTGAATAAACTTTTCACTCACGATCGCCTTGCACATCTCACAAGCTCATGCATGAATCTTGAGAAATGTAATTGTTAACTAAGGTGTGCACTAGGTAAATTAATTACATGAATATGGTTTTTTTTTTCTACACCATCCTGTCCTATTCACACTTTCAATATTCTTCACATGAATTTTATAATTTCAAAGCTCCTAGTTATTATGACGCCCGTTTGTTTATTAACAATTGAATACATTTTTTCACTGTATACATCATCTTTCTACTGAATATCACGCAGTTATATCCAGCCCGGTGAGACAGAGCTTTTTCATTAGAACTCGTAGACGAATGTCATTTGAATCCAAGGAACTCGTAAGGAATTAATAGCGTAGTGGTAGCGTGTCAGTCGTTAGGTCGATTCGTTAGGTAGGTCTCAGTTCAAATCTCAGGTAGGATTAAAATTAATTTCGACGGAATAACGTCCGGACTACGCAGCCGAAAAAACTAGTAGAAAAAAAATCTTCGGAACGTTAATTTTTTTTTTTTAATTATCACTTGATGCTCGAAAGTGCTGAATTCGCCGATTGGATGATAGCGGTTTCAAATCCCGGACTATGACTTTTTTTTTGCCGATTTTACAGGATTTTCAAAAATAATGGAAGAACCTTTTTAAATTCGTTCATCGATCATTCCTAATTTATTTATTGTGCCAATTTATTTATTGTCTAATTTATTCATTGTGCCAATTTGACCCTCATTCTTTACTTGGCTCTATATTTCAACGTGTACTTTCTCCAGTGCAGCAGAGCAAAAGGTACACGGAAAGAATTTTTTATTAATTTTTACTGTGAAAAATTTTAACGCGGGGACAAGTGTACCAAAAAGTATAAAATGTTTATACTTAGGTAAAATTTACTGATTTTTTCAGTAAAAATTCTTGAAAACAATTGAAATTTACGTCACCCGACAGTAAATTCCGACTTATTTCCATGAAAATTTACCTTTTATTTCCTAAATTTTGGAAAATTATGGGTTTGTCCGCCCGTTACTGCGACTCCACAGTAATAATTAAAAAAAAATTCTTTCCGTGTACTTTTTACTCGAACAAATTTTATTATGGAGCAGTAGTGAAACTGCTTCGGGGTACAATCGTAGTATAGGTCTGACGCAAGGGTGAATAGTACTAGGCTACTAGTCAATTTTTACTATGGAGGACGGTAAAATTCACTGAAAACCTCTTCCGCTTTTTCCTCTTCCGCTGCACTTATAGTAAATTTGACAAGAAACAGCAGTAAAATGTACTCTTCTCTTTTCTCCGTGTGATACTACTATACCATTATGATAATTAAATCACTCGATTTTCATTTTATCCATATTTTTTTTCATCTTCATTATTATTATTATTATTGTTATTATTTTTATTTTGTAAATATAAATAAATATGTGCAAAAAAAAAAAAAAAAATTCGTAGGCAGATTTCAGTGATGAGCTGCCACAGGCGGCAATGACGATTCTACATCAGCACGCGATACAGGGTGACATTACGAAGTTGCAGCAGGCGATGATAAGATGGGTCGCGAGCTCGAAGAATCCAGCTGCCGAACCAAAGACTCTTCATCGTCTTCTACAGGTGAGCAAAAGAAGTTAACTCCATCCGACCGTAATATCATAATTATTTTTGCACGAAAAATAATTTTTAACTGATCAATCGAGTATACATTTATCACAATTGACAATAATGATCAGTCAATGATCAATTAATGAATAATAATTTATTCATTAATTATAGTTTGGGCGAATAATAAGCCCTTCAATTGTATTTCGTTGAAATTGAATTCAATCAATTGATACAAATTTTGTTTTATAATTAACTTTGGTGATTTATAAAAACAAAAACAAAAAAACAAATAAATTGTAGGACTTGAACGCGCATTGGCATACCGACAGTCTGACGGCGGACGAGGAGGAATGTCTCGCCGATTCGTTCAACTCATTTCTCGAAATGTCAGTCGAAAAAATTCGCCATCATCGAGCTTTATTTCCACCCCTGCATCGTGCCAGTATCACCAGACTGGACTATCTTCTCAGGTAAATTTTTCCTAGCTTTACTCATTAAAATTTATCATCGATTTAAGTTTTAATAATAATTATTATTATTATTATGACTATTATTATCCCAATTTTGTCTATCGAATTATCAGTGAATTTTTTAAAAATTAATATCGACGAAATATGAAGTTCAATTTTTTTCCATGCATTTAATTTTTAAATTGCCTTCGATAAAAATTAATTATCCAATAAACGAAATTTCAATATTTCGTAATATTTCAGATGTCTCGGTTTTTTATCAGCGATGAAGGCCTTCTCCAAATGTTGTCCGTTCAACAAACAGATCAGAGGGGAAATAATAACGGCACTGAAGAACGGTACTCACGATTGGTATGTACGATATCGAATAATTTCTCCAATTAATTAATCGTCGAATCAACATTTTCAACTCCCATTAAACTTCGTCAATTACACCAGATCGTTAATTATAATTCGTTTGAGGGGGAAAAAAAAATAAAAAAATAAACAAATAAAAATAATTCTCGAGCAGAAGAGTTCAAGTCGATGATAAAACGAGAAGAAATTATTCCTGTTGACTGCGAAAAACCACTTGCCCTGCATACTCGAGCTCGCTTTTTTCTTTCGTGGAAAGAAAAAAAGCTTTGAAAAGAGAGAAAAAAAGTAATAGAAACGACAAGTGGAACCCTCGAGATAACTTTTTGAACGGTGTTTTTTGCCGAGAGAGAGAGAGAGAGAGAGAGAGAGAGAGAGAGAGAGAGGGCGGAGGATGAAGGGGGATGAGAAAAAAAAAGATAAAGGGTGCAAAGTAGACCGGGATATATAACAATTTCCCGGAGGGATGTGAAAACACAGGCAAATTTGTTCAGAGATGTGGAAAGCGTACTGCAAGCTCGCGAGTATAAGAGTTTGGCCATCGAGTTGCCAAGTTATACGGGGATCGTCCTGATCGTAATAATAATAAAATGACAAAACGCAAAGAATAAGAGATGAATCGTCGTTACGGACGTGACGGAACTGCAATCGAGTGCTCTCCAACTCGATGAGACGATGAATTGGAAAAATCAACGAAAAAAAAAAAAAAAAAACGACGAAACAAAAAAAAAAATAACGATAACCAAAGAAAAATAAAAACTACCCCTTCGAAGGAATGAGTGAGAAAAAAAAAAATATTCGTTGGAAAAATAATAAAAAAAACGAATATGAAGAATAGAAGGAGTCAGATAGAGGAACAGATTATCGACGAAAAAATGTTCCTCAGAGTGAGGTGCAAGGGATGAACGTAAAGAATGCTGGTTTTCGGAAATTTCTTTCTTAGAAAACCTGTAAAGGTTTTCAAACAAATATACTGGGTGCTTGAAAGAGCATATTTTCGAGTATCTTTTATCGTTTTTTTTTGTCAAAAAAATGTTGGCAATTATCGAAGATACGTTCGTTCTTCCAGCGAATTTCTCGTTGGGGAGACTTTGCGATGATCACAGCTGCTTGGGGAAGGGGTCATTCGTTATCAAAAAATCGGACTGATTGAAATTTTTTTTTTTTTTTTAAATTCAAATGATCCAGTACTTGAAAGAAGGATTTTTCAAAATATTGATTTGAGCCGAAATGGGTGCAGAGTACATCGGTTGATTTGATGGATGGGTGTGAGTGTACATCGATTTTCATTCAAGATAACAACGATTTATTTTCGTCAATTAAAAAGAACTGTGCATCGAAAATAAGAAATTCGTTGCCGAAGAACCGTTTTTTTTTTAAATTTATAAAAGAAAATTGCAAAATTTGAAATCGATCGGTGCAACGAGATATCGTGGTCACTTGCACATTTTGAAAAAAATCGTTTAGAGAAACATGGATACAATGATCCACGTTTTTACGCTCATAACTTTGTTGATTTTAATCGGATTGATTTGAAATTTGAAGAGAATATCCTCGAAATGTCATACTTTTAGGAACTGCAAAAATCCAAAAATCGATTTTTTCGAAAAATTTCAACAACTCCCAACCCTCTTCGAAATAAAGGAGAATAAAAAAGTCCAGTGAAAAATTATTTCTTTTCGGAAACATGACAATGAAAAAAAAAAAAAAGCAATGGATGTTATTTATAATTTCAATTGTTCCGATGTTAAAAAAGTGCTTGTAACATGAACAGAGGAAAAATTGAGGGAAACGAAAAGAAAAGGCATTTTCCCCATGAGGAAATTTTCCATCCCTCGTTTTCTCCTTGTAATCCAAGATACTCAACTGTCCGATCAATTACGCGAACGCGGGCTGTACGACGAGCCTCCGTCGAATCCAATCTTCTTGACTCCGTCATTAAATTTAATTGAGACCGATTGGATCTTGTTCGAGAGTTCTCGCGCGACAAGGAAATAAATTTAGGCAACGATAAAGGATGAGCGAAGAAATAAAACGAAAGATATGAATTAACGATTTATCAAATGTTGCGTAGAAATTTTTTGCGCAGAAAAAAAATTGTCAATTCATCTTTGTCACATTGTTATACGACTTTTTTTTTTAATTTATTTTACAATTCATGATATTGAAAATCATTCATTTATTCATCTTTGCTTTCTCATACGGGAAGCTTTGTGATGACGATAAAAAAAGTTTTTGAAGTTTGTATGCTGACGTGTTTAAGGTAGTTCTATCGTGGTAACTAATCCATAAGATTAAAATTTTTTTTTTACATATCTTCAATTTTAATATATTCATTCATTTCGCGAAACGTCAATGCCCCTTATCGACCTAATTACGGAGAAATTAATACTTGAAAATGCCAGTTCCTCAAGGCAAATTTGCTTCGGCATATAGAAGAACCGATTTCCGGTCACTTTAAAACGATATATCTTATCGAAAATCCAAAAGATTCTTACAAAAAACGAGACTTAGATTCATTAAACACGTAAAAATCTAACGGGCCTAAAAAAAAATATGATTGTCGACCAATTTTTTAAGCTATACTGATTTTAATACGAGCATCCGGGTAGTGATACACAACTTATGGCATAATGTCGTGACGGTGAAAAAATGTGGCAACGCGATATCGAAACGAAAGCGGTATTTGACAAGTCGAACAACATAACCTCTCCGCGTCAACGTCAATAGAGCGGGCGAGAGAGTGAGAGGGCACGAGAATGAAAAGAGAAAGAAAACGCAACGTTGCCACACGTAAATATCATACGAGATCTAGTAATACTTGAGTCGTTGCAATTACTATTTTACTAGTTACATAATTATTTATAATAAACCGTTGATTAATTGTATTCACCTGGGTAAGCTTATTTAATATTTATTAATTTTAACCCATATATCCAATATTTTTAGGAATCATCATTTAGACATTTATAGCCAATTGACTAGTCTGCAGCGATAGAACTACCTTAACAAGTCTAAAAACGTCGAGAAATTATATTTAGGCAAATGCTTAGCGTGTGTGTGTGTGTGTGTACAAGCCATGTAAAATTCAAACGTCTATATCTCGAAAATTATTGCAGCAATCGTGGGCAAACTTTTCACACAACTTCAGCATGAAGATCCCTTTTCTTTGTTAAAACTTTCACCACGATCTATAACGGGTGTTCCATTTTACATGATTTGAAAAAATTTTCCAAAAATATATTCGTCATCGCTCTAACTTTCGTAAATTTTTATTTTTCGGCTCCAAAATTCTTACGCAAGTAGGTTAGAGGACAAGAATGTTTGGTATTGAATTTGGCAAGAACCTTTTGGGGGATTCGAATTTCAAAAATTTTTCCATCAAAATAAAATGTCCAATAGCTCTGACTTCCGTAAATATTTGGCTATCGGGCAAAAATGTTATACATTGATAGGTTATGGGATAAAAGTTTTACGGTATTGAATTTGACATGAATCGCTTGAGGGGTTGAAACTTCCAAAAATTTTGTGTTAGAAAAATTTATAATCGCACTAATTGTTCCATCGCTTTGGGGTCCTACCCCTTTAAGCGCCTCCAACCGCCTTTTTCCATTATTCCTCTCACCACCCTCTCCGCGATCGTACGGCTGCAGCCGCATCGCTTCCTTCTCTCTCACCCTGTATCGATCCTGTATCGCATTCGCCTAGAACGGAGGGAAACTGCAGAAAACCTTCCGTTGATACAGGGCGGACCCTCCCTAGTTCCCCCCTGGTGGCCACGCGAGTAAACTCAAGCGTGGTCTCCCGAGGCGCCCTAAGCGGGAGTTCCTCCTTTGCCGTGATTCGGTGGGTAAGTCAGGGCGCGGCTAAGCGGTCCCCTTTCGAGCGATAAGAACCGCTGCGAAAGTCCTCCAGAGCCGCACCCCGACCATCCACCCATCGCAGAAAGGTGTTTTTGGGCATTTGTTTTGGTGGGGATCCGAACCACCGGGATTGCAGATTAAACACATAGAATAAATTTTCAGGTATGCCGAAATAAGGCAACAGACGATGGGCCACGATCAAGAACCCGATCAGGACGTAGATCGGGTCTTTCAGGATTTTACAAATCTCGTAACGACTGTACTCATCGATCTCGAGCAGGGTCAGCTTTATTATACTAGCCTATTTGAAAAGTAAGCGTGATAAATAATTTCTGAAAAATCATTATCATTCAAATAATTCATATAATTATAAATACAAAGGATGATTTTTTTTCCCATTATACGACAGTACGAAAAAAACTTCCTCATTCGTTTCAATTGTTTCAATAATTCACATACCTATTTCGCTGCAAATCTTGTTTCAGAAAAAAAAAATCTGATAAATACTTTCAGCTTCGTGATTTCATTATCTTTCTGAACAATCGTTATTATTCAAATTATTAATATAATTATAAGAACAAAGGGTGATTTTTTTCCTCTATTCATCATCAGAAAATTTCCTCATTTTTTTTTTGTGTTGCTCGATAAATTTTTCGTTGCAAATCATATTTCATAAAATAAAAACAGAGGCTGCTAAAATATTTGCAGCTATCGTAATTCCATTATTTTGAATTCTCGTAATTCAATTATTGTTTCCCAGAACGAACGCGGTGTGCTACTTCGCGGTGATTTACAAGTATCTGGAGAAACTGGTGAGCGAAAAGTGGAAGAAAAAAAAAATTTTTTTTTTGCGGAAAATTGATCGAATTACCGTAAGAATTTATGGGGGGGATAATGAGCCACGAAAGTTTGATGGGGTATAATAATCCCCTCAGTGGGTACAAGCAAACCAAAAAATTGACTAAAAAAAAATGGTAAATCTGACTCACAGAAAAACGATCACACTACACACGTTTGTCATAATCATGATTCAACGATAACCAATATCTCGATTATAATTTATATTATTATTATTGTTCTTTTTTTCTTACTACTATTATTAAATGTACATTTTAATGGATTATCGTTGCCTCGTCAAGCTGCATGTGCTACGCTTGGCTTTATACTGCGCTTCATGATGACGCGTGTCGTCAACACGATAATTACAGCAATCATTATTCAGCAATGAGAGAAAAAAAAATGTTTTTTTTTTCGCCCTAAAATTCGGCTTACACGATTCACCGAGCGAGTGTCGCTGATGTTTATTTTTATTTTTGCCAAACGCAAATTCGACGACCTGAAGTCTGCGAAAATACAAAAATAATATATAATGATAATACTAATGATGAAATCGATAAAAAAAAAAAATTTGGAAATGACGAAAATTTCGCTTTCGTCAGGTCATCGCGATTCTCACTGTATACACAAGATACGTTTGTCCATAGCTGGCGGAACACGTGGCGAAACACATGGAGAACACGGCCGAGGTACATTTTATTTGTTCAAAAGACTCTCAACCGAATCTTTTTCGTTAATTAGAAAGAAAAAAAAAATAATAATAATTGAACAAAATTTCTCATTCCCTCTTGATCTTCTCTTGAACTCTTTGAACTATCCGAACGGCCTCTCTTCTCATTCTATCTACTTTTCATTCGATGTGTTAAGAAAAAAAAAAAAAAATTTATAAAAAAAATTTGGCGATTAATTTAAGGATGTATTGGTCGTACCTTCCCAACCAAAAGTGACTTTAGTCGACAATATTGCGTACTTTGTGATAAGATAAAAATCGGAAAAAATTCACCCACAATAAAGACGACAAGAAGATTAATTTTTAATAATAATAATGCCAAAAAGTTATCAATGAATTGTTTAAACAAAACATTGTTTAAAAAATTTTTAGAGAATGTTTTTTTTTGACACGTGAAATGAATTCGGTGATTTTTCTGACTACACAATAATTTTTTTAAAATTTTCTTACCATTTTGAAATTTCGGTTTTCGGAAATTTGTAAAGGTTGTATTTACGAAACTATTCGTTAAATGCCCCGGAAATTTCTTACTTGTAATATACAACGTTTTTACAAAAACACATCCAAATTTAACGATATTCCCTTCATTTTTCAAAATTAAAAAATTTTCAAAAACCGAAATTTCAAAATGGTAAGAAAATTTTTAAAAAATTCATGTGTAGTCAGAAAAATCACCGAGTTCATTTCACGTTTCAAAAAAAAACATTCTCTAAAAATTTTTTAAACAATGTTTTGTTTACATAATTTATTGATAACTTTGTGGCATTATTATTATTAAAAATTAATCTTCTTATCGTCTTTATTGTGGTTGAATTTTTTCCGATTTTTATCTTATCATGAAGTATGCAATATTGTCGACTAAAGTCACTTTTGGTTGGGAAGGTACGTCCAATACATCCTTAATCGCAGATTTTCGTTAAAAATGCAAAAATTTATCAAATAATAATTCATCTGTCGTAAACGATCCAACAGCATGCAGCATGAATGAAAAAAAAAAAATACACCATTAACGTATTTGTTGATTGAGTGGTAAACGAAAAATTGCACGCAGCACAATTTATTATTTGATTTTTAGAATTTGTAAATTGTTTTGATCGATTAGCAGCTCACTTATTTTCGTTCGTCGATTAATTTGTACGATAATTAATTTCGATTTATCAAAAATTTAATATTCTTTACGTCATGAATTTTTTTATTATCTTTCCTATTATTTCGTATATTGATTTTCGTGCAGTATTTTTTTTTTTTTTAAGATATAACAATTTTTCGTTGCACGCAAGGGACGAAAAAACGTACAATGATTAATCGAGGCACGATATATACACTATCCATATAGAAAAAAAAAAAATAATTGCACCGTATCAACCATATATACTGTCTTCATTTAGTCGACTATACTGTATCACGAACTATACTATAGAATACTGCATTGGTTGAATCTTTCCGAAATATTTTTTTTTTCTTTTTTAATTCGAGCCACCCAACAGTATAGTCTCGAGCTGATCTCGATCCATTCGAGTGTACGGTAACGAGAGAATTTCCCCCGATTTTAAAGTTATGTAAAACATATCCACTGACGATGAGAAATTAATTAATTAATTAATTAATTAATTAAATTTTTTCGAGTCTCTTGATTTTTTTTTTTAATTTGAAAGATTGAGATTTTCTTTCTTTTTTTCCGAAAAATTCTTCGAAAATAGTTGCACGCGAAATTTTGAGTGGGGATGAGAGCTCAAATTGAGCTTTCACATCACCTCAACGAATTATGGAATTGTACTATTGAATCACCCACTATATCGTACTAATTTTCACCGCATAACTTCGGTATACATGCATATGCATAGAATTAATGTATTCTTCAAATCATCAAAAAATTACAGTAATCGACGTGACAAAGCTCGTTTTATCGAAAATTGGCTGTACTTGAAACTAATAAGTTGGGCTTCATTGCTGGACTTTATTCAAATCCGATTTTCACAATATTTTTTTCGTGCAATTCAAACCTTTATTACAAACATTCGAGTAGCAATTTTTTATTTGTTATAAACTTTTCTGTAGTCGGATGAGCTTCTCAAAGAATCCAAGAGCTTCTCAAATTATCGATATTTCATAATTTCATAATACAAGGCATTTATTTCAAACGTGAAGGAATCATTTTTTTTTTTTTGGATCGTAAAATTAATCGTAATCATTTTTATTACTTTTTTTGATAAAAACTATGAATCGTAATCCCTCCCTTCGATGACACTTTGACCTTTTTTTGAAAATATTTTCATTCTCAAGAATTTTCATGCAACGCAAAAAAAAATGTAAAACAAAAAGAAGACAATGAACGAGCCGACACGATATACAGCTCATCGTATCGAACAATACAAAAGCTCTCGTTAAAGTTTCAACCTTCAAGCTCCGATCAACTGCTGCCGAATTAACGTCAATTTCGGTCAGCTACTGTATTCGTGATAATTAGAGCAGCAGAAATGCTCATATCCACGATAACGTTCTGGTTCAAGAGCTTTAATATTTCAAGCTTTTTACAACATTCAGGATCTGACGTAGATTGCTCGTAATATGAATCCGATTTTTTCGAATCGAAAGAGAAATATTTGATATTTCAATAATCAAATAGTACAAAATCTCGTCTGAAATGATAAAAAAGCTCAAAAAAATATATAGTACCTGTCTGCAAGCTCGGATCATCCAGCACAGCACTGACTCACGTATCATACAAGCGGATATCTATATTTTTCAAGGAAAGAAAGCTCGATCCAAAAAACAATTATGCTTTCAAAGAGCTTTCAGGCTTTGAAAAACAAGATTAGTAATTGTTTTTGTATTTTTTTTTTTTTTTTTTTTCTAGCAACAGAATTGAGTACATAACTTCAATCACGTATAAAAATATTTCCGGAAAATTTAAAGCACCTGAAAAATTTATACAAAATTTTGCAAGCTCAAACATTCAACGAATCATCGTAACGAGTTTTGACGCTTTTTGCTACACAATTTTACACGGCTTTCAACTCGTATGGGTATGAAGCTCTCAATTCTCGAAACAAGCGAAAGCTCAATGTACCCCTGATATTTATCATGAAAAAGCTCATTAGGGTATAAAAACTTTCGGGACGCAGTTACTACAGAGCGGTTAATTATCTTTGAGCTTCAGAAAGTTTTGTGCATTTACTTCAAGATAAGATAACCGGAAATGAGGTAACCAGCACGGCGAATTAAATTGCCAGAAACGAACAAAATTTACACACTTTACAATAATAAAAATAATAACAATAACGAGCTTTCCAATTTCCCAATAAACTTCATCTTACAATATTATAAAGTATTGTTTTAACGCATAATTTTACGAATGATGGGATTATAATATATTTGGCAGAGATGAATGAAAATCCAATATCGAAAGCTCGGTCACAATTTTTTTTTTCAAACTCGAGCTTTCGCGACGATGTTAAAAATCATAAAGCTGGCGAGGCTCGCACTTTTTGCCTCTGAGCGTAAAGCTCGAATCCATAAAGTATTTTTACGACAAAATAGGTGTGTAGTAAAGCTCGACGGCGAAGCTTTCGTGGCAAGCTAGAGAAAAGCTTTCCACGAGTATATAAACACAAGTTTGCACAAAGCAAGTGGAATACCACGTCAGAGTTAACACGTTTAGTAGGTTGACGTAAACTGCATACAGTAACTGAACAACGAAGAACAAGAACAAAGCCACATTTCAAATCGAATTTCTCACACACCACGTAAGCGGTACGCTGAAAGCTCGGGTTTCAGTCGACACAGAAAAATTAATGCACATGAACAAGACTCAAATTGAACATTGCATTCTTTTTTCCGAATTTGAGCTTTTTTCCATGGAAAAAAGACCCCTCGTTGGCCAGCGAGATTTTGGTGAATAAAATTTCATTTAAGCGTTGAGCTTTATTTTCTTTGAGATTCTCAATCGTTTCGTCTTCTCAAGAAGAGTATTTTCTGGGTCAGCTGGAAGTGCAGACCATTTTATCCTCAAGCAAAAACGAGTCAGCTTTCTTATCTTGATACCATGAGAAATGTTATTCTACTGTAGTGATATGAGCTTTTTTGTGTCTGAGTGATCCGGAACCCTTTACATTGGTCTGAAAAAAGCTGAATTTTTTTGTACGTGATAAAGTAAGGCAAAGCTTCTTATTGTGATCGAGTGAAAAGTACTGAAGTTCTTAACTTCGAGCGAACCTCACCGGTGTACATTTGAGTAAAGCTCAAACTTGAGCTTTTAAGCCTTGATGAAGAACATAAATTTTTCGTATCTCAGTGGAAAATCCAAATAATTTTGCATCTGAACAAAAAAAAAATATTGTCCGTTTCATATTTGGACTCGAATGAGCTTTTTGCGTTTAAACAAAAACATGAGGCTCTTAAAATCGTTTAAAAAACGATGAGCTTTTCTCACTCTATGAGTAAAGAGTTGATGTCATGTTCCCTGGAATAAAAAAAAGTTGAAATGTTAACCCTTGAACTGCAGCAGACCTCATTACTGTTGAATTCAAAAAGCTTTTGCCATAAAAAATCTATGAGCTTTCCCTCGGTTCATATAACTCGATTTTTTTTTCCATTTCTTTCGAAATTACGAGAAAAAATGTATAGCTCGAAATATGTACGTCTTGTACTGATTGAAAAAAAAAAAAAAAAAAAAACAAAAACTGAGCTTTTCGAATTATTAAAATATGACCTCGTAGATGAGAAATGAGCTGGGAGCTCGTGTACCAGCGGCGTGTCTTCACGGTCAGGTCAACGGTGACGACTACGTACTACCCCCAGGTGCTGAAATCGGCACCCCAATTTTCGAGCTTTATCTGGCACTCCAAGAGTTCGTCAAGTAAGTCTTCGAACTTGGATCTTGATCTTTGTTGAAAGCTCCTTTTGAGCTACTTAAAAAAAAAAAAAAAAAAAAAAAAAAACATTGTAACATATTTTAGCATGAGGCAAAACCTTCCGACGTCGGACAGGAAGAACTTGGCCATATGCCAGTACTATCAGTGGTTCATACCGGCGGTAGATAAGTGGATGGATCTTGCCAAGTTAAAAGCTCATCAGAGAGTAAGGAGAGCCGCCGAACTCGATCGTATATGCACCGGTGAAATGATCGTTAAGCATTGCACTTCCGCGATCGATGCGACTGCCTGTTTTTATCAGGTGAACTCATCGAAATAAATAATGATATACGGTAGAATATCGATTTTGGCAACTTCAAAATATTGACAGATTTTTTTTTCACTATAACGCGGTTTTTTTTTGGCTAATAAAAAATTCCCTGACAAAACGAATGTATCGATGAAGAAGGAAATACGTTGAAAGTAATTAGTACGGAAATGAAAATAATGTTTTTTTTCATCCAGATAAGAGAATTTTGGAAACAATTGGCCTGGCCTGATCTACCTGGATCATGTACCTTTGTCTTGAAAATCATAGACGTGAGTTGGAAAATGAAAAAAAAAAAACGATTTTTTTTTTCGATTACTAAAATACTGGGTAATGTATAAATTTTCCAATTAATCCCATTGCTCCAGGCAATTTGCAGCTCGGCAGCATTCTATGCTGAGATAACGCATCAGAAGCTCGCCGACAGTGCTTACTACGAAGAACAGACGCCATACAAAACCACTGACGAGGTAATCGCCCAGGTAGAGATATATTGCTTATAGCTCTGGCTAATGTTCGATAAATCATTCCCTTTCTTACCGCTTCGCAAGCTAATAATCATTATATCCTCGTAATTATTTTCTTTCTCAAGCACGTTTCTTTACATACAAAAAAAAAGTCGATGGACCGACCGATTTAGGTATAGTCCTTGCACTGTGGCACCGATCGGAGAATTTTGTGAATCGGAAATGATTTTCATCCGGAAACACTTTCGCTTTTTATATTGTAAGACTGCAAAATTTCGGATCACGTTGTCAATGTTTTCCTCAAGAAATTTCGATATTAAGGAGGTTTCGCTCTGTTATATCGATTTAATGCAAATGACTTTTAATTTTCACAGCCTAATTAGTGCTTAATCCCAAAACGTGTGTGCAAAGATTCAATGAGATTAGGAGCCTCATCGTCGAGATGTTTGAATGTTTAAAAATAAAAACATTATTTAACATGCGTTTTTATGGCCACGCATGAAAAACAAATTTCAATCGTTCTGTAGTTCACAAACTAGAAACGCCCAGCACTTTTAAAGAATTGTATGATCTATGGTTCTATATATGCAATGAAACCGTGTGCGGAAGCTTACCTTATATAATTAAGAGCATTTTCGTCGAGTAATTAATTTAAAATGCTGCAAAAAAGGACGCTTGCGCGGTCGATTTCAGACTCAACAGACAATGTTGCCGGACTTAACTTGTCAAATTAGACTTTTTTCGGAATTGAACCCTCGAGTTTTTATTTTAGCTTCTTATCATAGTAAATGGCATTATCATGCCATCTAAATTGTGCATTATTATCAGTCTCTACGATTTGGGCAAGGGAAAAATCAAAACAATGAAAATTTGGCACTTTTTGTGCTTCAGCTCGAAACGCTGCTCAAACTATACTCAATAGAGTAAAATTGCTCATAGATAATTTTCTAGATAACTAGATTCCTTACAAAAAAGTCCGTGATGACATACATCTAAAGTTAATAACTTGGGCATGGGAGGAGTTCAAAGTTGTAAAAATAATTTTAAAAAATCATTTCAAGCCGATGACTTTGTTTGAATTTAGTTATAAATAAAGATTTTTAGGCAATAGTGGCTTTTTCGTTTTGTCCAGTTGACGTATGAATTTTTATGAATTTTAAATTCAACGCTAACGCGATGATATGTAATTTAACAACTAATGAGTTAACTATTCTGCGATTTCACAAAAATCACACTTTCTCGTCACGCCACTTCGGACGCCTTCCACTCGTGCGTTATTGACTTTTCATAATTCTGTTGTGAACTATTTTTATAGAAAATTCAATTCTCTACAAAACTGCTTTAATAAAATTCGCTCTATCTTGCATAGTTCATCTTGAGTTGAAGATCGGAAAACGTGATTTTCAAATTATTTTTTTGCACCATAAACGTTATTATTTCAAAAACTTAGTGGAGCACATTCTTATAAATTTTAAATGTTACTATCAATGCAATTTACTGTCGAATAGCATTGAAATGAAACTTCGCAGTTCTAATTCTGATTTCGAGAACGTGAAATTGACTGACCGAGATGAGTGAGGATACGACGTTGGCAACACTTCCTCATCACGCCATTTCGGACGCCTCCCACTCATATCCGTTATTGACTTTTCATAGATTCTGTTCGGGACTTTTTTTTTATAGAAAATTTAATTCTCTACAAAATGGTTTTTGTGTAATTTTCTCTATCTTAAATAGATCGAACAGCGTTTCGAGTTAAATCTCGGAAAATGTGATTTTTGAATTATTTTTTTGCAACGTAAACGTTATTATTTCAAAAACTTACAGGAGTATATTACTATAAATTTTACACGTTGTTATCAATGCTATTTACTATCGGATAGTATTGAAATGAAACCTCGCTCACAGTTCTAATTCTGATTTCGAGATCATAAATTGACTGGCCGAGATATGAGTGAAGATTTGACGTTGGCAACACTGAGCCCTGCCTGTGTATAAGCATAGGGACCCCCTCTCGGACGACTCGTCCCGCAAACAAACAGGAGGATCCTCCTTAAAATCGCTATTTTGTCATAACGATATACGAAAAAATCAGCTTGCCCCGAGTTCAATTGAAAAATGAATCTATACACTGAGAAAAAAAATCAGTCCGTTCAAACGATAACATTTAGTTGGCTGGCGATTTCGTGAGACCAACCATTTTATTTGTAATTCAACTGATCACCTGCGCAATAAATGAATTCTACTAGTTTCATCGAAATAAACCATTTACCCGCCGCGTCCATTTGAGGCGATTCTCACCGACATGGTTGCCTGGTGGAATTTTTATTCTGCTGGACCATCATATATCGTTTGAAGTAACTGCTACAGTTGTTCAACGGGTTTAGAGTATTGGATTAAATATTTTGTTGTTTAAAACATGAAAATATGTTTGAAATTATCAACGTATTCTTTACACTGAACAGCCATGATTTCAAAAAATATTCATTTAATTTAACTCATAATAGTGATGAATAATTGTATGTTGCAGATTGTTTTAAAACGATATTAGCCTGAATAGAACTAATTTCTAGTTCGTTGAAGCCGATGATTCGACTTAATATTCAGTCGGTTCAAATTCACCGTTTTTGCGAATTGACCTTTTTGCCGAATGTACAACTAGACTGTGTATTTTCACATACCATATTTCTATGATTGAGCTAATACTTTCGTATGCTGACAGATTAAATATCCTTTCAAGTTTAACCAAACATTAAGTGAGTTGAGATAACTCACTAGTTTGTTAAAATTTATCTGGTCATTTCAAATAACTACAGTGCCCATAACAAATGTACTGATCTTGAATACGAACACTTCTTATTTCGCCCAATATTAGAATACAGTGACTTCAAGCCTTAATTATTTTTCCGTTGACTCCATCACGAAATGATTATAAGGATATGCATGTGTCGACTGAACTCGATTTTGAAAATAATTTTTGTTGTTCGACCAAATATTTTAGTTAGCCCAACATGAATATTCTTTCATCACGAAACGATTATAAGAATATCAACCAATCATTAATTGAGTTCAGATAACTCACTAATTTTTTAGAATTTACCTGGTCATTTCAAATAAATATAGTGCCCATAACAAATGTACTCATCTTCAATACGAACACTTCTTATTTCGCCCAATATTAGAATACAGTGACTTCAAGCCTTAATTATTTTTCCGTTGACACCATTACGAAATGATTCTGAGGATATGAATTTGTCGACTGAACTCGATTTTCAAAATAATTTTTGTTGTTCGACCAAATATTTTAGTTAGTTCAACATGAATATTCTTTTATCACAAAACGATTATAAGAATATCAACCAATCATTAATTGAGTTCAGATAACTCACTTATTTGTTAAAATTTATCTGGTCATTCCAAAAAAATATAGTGCCCATAACAAATATACTCATCTTCAATAAGAACACTTCTTATTTCTCCCAATATTATACTCAAGTACCGAAAAAGTAATTAGTGTGCAATGATCAATTTGTTCACGAAAAATTATGAGCTTGCGATAGATAACAATTACAAAACTTGCGACAGTTTTGAGGTTAGCCAAGGTTAAATGATTCAATGGACCATTCAAATGGATGCCGAAAAATCTAGAGTAGTTAAAAAAAAAATTAATTCACGCCAAAAGATATCTCCACAGTCATCATAAATTTTGCCAACTACTTTTACGTGTTATCAGATTTAGCTATCTCCAAGAATTTTATTGATGAAATAGTAGATCACATGACTAACCTGCCACAAGCATTACCTCAATCGATCAATTTATCGATATTTGAATTGATCGCTCAATTGATCAGTTAATTTATTGATCGATCGAGCACGACACTTTTATGTACATTTTTTTTTTTCACGCATCAAACTATTTATTTATTTTGCACAACTGGATGAGACGAATAAATATTCAATTGTAGATGTTATAAAAAAAAAAAAAGAAAAACGTTATTTCTCGCAGATGTGCGTCGCTATAAATGGCCTCGAATACGTAAGACGTTGGCTACTGAATCTGGGCGAGGAGCTCCGTGTGGAGGAAATTCTCGCCTCTATGGATGTCAATGACACGGTTCGACAACAATGGAGAACAGCATTGGTCACGCCACTCGAACAAACACCCGAACAAATGCGTTTGTTCATCAATCAAATTATATCACGAATGGGATCAAAGGTTGTTCATTTTTTTTTGTTTTTTGTTTTTAATTTTTGCGACAATTCGCTGTGTGCGATGCCATACTATAGCGTCTGGCTAGGACTTAGGGCGCTCATGGTGGCCGGAATTCGCACATTCTAACGGACAGTCAATCGTTGTCTTATAGAGCATAGCAATGGAAAAGCCACGCAAAGTTTGACACGAAAGTTTGACAGTTGTCACCCAACCCCAAAACAGAATGAAAAGTAGCGAAAAACGTATTTTAAATGTTTGGTACGGTAACACAAATTTTTTATATTGCGCTGCTGTGGTTCAATTTACCTTAAAAAAACTATTTTATCAAAAATATTCAAATTATTGAACGTAAATAAATAATTTTAATGTTCGTACGTTTGCGTGTGTAATATATTTCGTCCGTAGAGAATTTTCATATTACACCGGCACGCGGCGCCACTTGGTTCTGCGTACACAGCGAATATCAGGAGAGATGGGACAGTTCAACGACACTATTTTTATTAAATTTAATTTAACAAAAAGTTCCAGGTTTGCCCAGGGGTTGAATATTGCGTGATTTTTTTAACTTACCCATAATTTAATAAATTCACGGGAAAAAAAAAAACAAAATTACATAACTATTTTCCACGCAAAGATACTTAATGTAAATAAAATTTATCTTCATCTTGTATATTTTATATAAATTTCGAAAATTAAAAAAAAAAAAACTTCTCGATTACAAATCACATCGTGACTTCGCAGTAATAAATTTGAAAAATCAGTGTTAAAGTCCAAAAAAATAATAAAACGTAAAGTTCCATATTGAATTATTCAGAAATTGAATATTACTGATTTTTTTTTCAATCTTACAGATGCGACCACCCCTGAAAAAGACAATGTTCCATTTAGCCTGGTCACCCGACAGCTTACCTACCTCCGAAGCGATTGCACCCCTCCTTGAGTATCTCGATCTCCATCTCGTGGCACTCAACTCTGCTCTGCTTACCACGAACTTCAATTGGGTCCTCCAGGACGTTTGGGAAGTCGTGCTCAGTGAATTGAGCAATCAGATGGACGGCAGTGCGGGGGTCAGTAAAAGTTTCGAATAAAAAAAAAAACAGTTTTTAAATTACAACTCCCAAAATTCGAAGAATTCGTAATTGAGAATAAAATATAAAAGTTTTTTTTTTTTTAATGACTCATTAAAAAAGTCATTGTAGATCCCAACGAGTTGACAATTGAAAAAAAAAATCGACAACATCGAAGACACCAAGGATATTGACTTTCAATAACAATAACGTTGAAAAGTTATTAATAAAAATTAAAAAAATATATATATTGTCAACATTCAGAAAAATGATTATTCTTTCCATGAATTTTAATATCTGATCATTTTTATTGTACACAATTTTACCCATAAATTTGCCTTGATTGTTTACATCTAATTAATTGAAAAAAATTAAAGTTCTCCGTGAAAAGAAAAAGATTGTTTTAATTTTTGCTTCCTCATGGAGTGATTTTCATGCCAGAGTGCTTAAAATGTGTCAGATTGTCTAGAAAACTTATTTATAAACAATTTCTGGACGTATGGTGTGTGTGTGTGTGTATGTGTTAACCTTGCAAAATTTAAACCTCTATAAATCGAGAACGGTTTTCCGTGCACAAGTAGAGCTGTCCAGCCGCTTCTTGTACGGCAATTTTCGTCAAAATTTTTTGAAAATTACAAATTTTATGGCATTTTGAAATTTCCAAAAAATTACCGTGGTCCTCGCTTCCGAAATTTTTTCACACAAATGTATTAGGATGCAAGGATGATTTTTTTTTTTATTGAATTTGGTGAGAATCACTTGAGGTATTCAAATTATGAAAAATATTGAAATTTTCAAAAAATTTCTATGATCTACCTAAGTTTCGTGAACTTGGTGATATCGAGCCAAAAAATTTTACACACGTAGGTCAGGGTATAAAGATTCTTGGTACTAAATTCAGCAAGAATCGCTTAAAGGGAGGTTTCATAAAATTTTGAAATTTTCCAAAAATCACTGTTAGTGCTCCAACTTTAGTAAATTCAAGGCTATCGAACCAAAATTTTTTACACAAATAGGTTATAGAATTGGGATGTTTAAATTTGGCATGAATAGAATATCATGTATGGATGGTTGCTAATGGATTTATTGTAAATCAGTTAGTCCAGTCAGTCTAGCCATTTTTTCTACAATCTACGACAGAATTGAGTTTTGCTTTTGGTGTCCCCTGAGTGTAAATTCAAATTGGTCGGATGCGGGGGTCGATCTTCAGCCACCATCTTGGAAAACACATTTTATTAAATATCTCGTGAACTGTGCATCGTACGAAAAAAATAGTTAATGACTTTTTTGTAGATAATGAAATTCTCTGCAAATTTTATCTGAAATTTTTTCCTGTATAATGCATGAATTTTTATTTATAGCGCGACAAACTTTTCAAAACAACGTAATTTTTACTGTTACATAAACCGTTAACTATATATTTAGCAACCAACCATGTTTGGAAAAGTTTGCCGCACTGTAAATAAAAAACCATGCGTTATACAGAAAAAAGTTTCAGTTAAAAGTTGTAGAGAATTTTATTATCTACAAAAAAGATTTCTACTATTTTTCTCGTACGATGCACAGTTCACGAGGTATTTGATAAAACGTATTTTCCAACATGGTGACTGAAGCTCGACCTTCCGCGTCCCGCCAACTTCAGATTATACTCAAGGGACACCCCTGAGCCTTTTCCAAAAGTAAAATCAATTCTGTAGAAGATTGCACTATGAACGTACTTTTTTGGCTAGAATGACTGGACTAGGTCGAGTGATTCAGATTTTATAATGTTGAAGATTGAATATAGCCACAATCGACGAACGGTTTCAGATCTTATGAAAAATTTTCAATTTTGAGGTTAAAAACCCGTTATTACTCGTACCTTATCCATCAAATAATCACGAAACTTTGTAGCTCTTGTGGGACCTTCGCATTGTTGAAATCGCATTCCGAAAAAAAAATTGGCCAAATGAGAAATTTGCGGATTGCTTTCCTCACTATTTTATCTTGCTTGTAAAGCTTCCTCCAGTGAGGAAGACAAATTTGGTCAGCCCATAAAGGGATCTTTGTGAGCGAGATAAAATAATGAGGAAGCAATGTGCAAATTTTTGGATATTTTTTCTATGCTGCAATAAGATTCTTTCATTTGGAAGAATTTCCGATAATTTTCATAATTTTCAAGGAAATATGATGTCCATGCAGGTCAGTGAATGACGTTAAAATTTTGCAAGGATAATCTGTAAATCCTGTGTAATAAAAAAAAATATCAAAAATTCACGGGATTCTCTCAATTTTTTTCAAACTTGTGTGAAACATCCTTGAACTATTTGACGAAACATGGAAAATCCTGACTCACGACTGACGTGAGTTTTGTTTTTTCCATTCCAAGGACAAGCCAGCCATGTTTTACGAAAGGCTGCACGAGGCCCTTGAGCTTTTGGTGAGTTTTTTTTACGCCGATGAAAAGGGCCTGTCTTACGAGATGCTGAGGTACGAGAGATATTTGAACGTCGAGGAGAGACTCGAGTATCACAAGATGGACACCGTGCTGTTGATCGATCGTTACTATCAACAACGACTACAGGTGATTCATATAATAGCAATTGAACAAAAAAAAAAAATTTTTTTTTGAAACCATCACTAATTCGTCAAAAAATAATCCTGAATAATTTTTTTTTTAAATTGCATACTCTTCTCTGATTAAAAAAAAATTACATCTTGATCGGTAATTTAAACAAACTCATATTTATCTGTGATAAAAAAAATTGTTCACGTACACTCGTGAGTGTCGTGAGTCTATTTAAAATTAACAATAAACATACTCGAGGGACTTTGAATGTATTTCACTATCCTCAAGGGTATTTGAATGCATTTTAATGTACCTGTGGGTATCGTTGAGTCCTTTGCTAAGTTTAAAAAAATTTTTTTTTTTAGTTATTTGTTCGTTGAGTTGAAGCTTTTGTTGAGTTTTTTTTCGAAGAAATGTTACAGTTCTGGAGAGTCTAAGATTTATCCGGATACCTATATAATGCAGTAATCTCTGAGTGGTTTTGAGCCTCAG